>OX104119.1:43241566-43493726 GCA_944474755.1 Limnoperna fortunei
GTGTAATTAACCAAGTATTTATCATTATATATATATATATACAATGTATATACAAACGTCGAAGTATTGTGACATTATATAATATATCTATCCAGCGGATTTCTGAATCATCAGAAATACATGGTTAATATCAAATATTTATATATACGTCTACAAATTTAACCCAACACTGTTTGAATTAGATTTTTTCACTGTCAAATTTTTGCTTTCCCTCGGCGGGATTCGAACTCACACCGTTGTGACACTGTGGCACCAAATCGCTTGCACCATGTCCAGCGGTCTAGACCCCTCGGCTAAATCCGCTATAAAATATAGCTCCATTAACCGGGGTGAATCGTAGACATAGACATAGTGCATGTGTACTAGCGTGTGACGATGGAATTTTCGTAACCAATACGTATTAATCTGACAGTAATCTAATTCAGCAATTTTGTATATATTATATAGGATGACAAAGTTACTTGTCATACAGTCACAGTAAGTTAATTATATACAAACGTCGAAGTATTGTGACAACGATATAATATATCTATCCAGTAGATTTCTGAATCATCAGAAATACAGGGTTAATAACGAATATTTATATATACTTCTATAAATTAAACCCAACACTGTTTGAATTAGATTTTTACACTGTCAAATTTTTGCTTTCCCTCAGCGTATATATTTATTTATTTATTTATTTATTGATCATCGTTCATGCAGGGACATCAGTCAAAAATTTAAAAAATTGAGGTTTTAACAGGATTATGCTCTAAATTTATCGAAAAGATTTTGTTATTGTCTCAAAGGTGAAATATGTAAAGCATCTGAAATTGTCAAGCACTATTACCTAACTTTGATTAATTTTCCTGAATTTTATCAGAACAGTGTAGACGCTGTTTAAAAATGTATGACTTTTATTTATATAGCACTTTTTCTGATTAATTGGAAACTTTAAACGTAATAAAACGTAACGTTATTTATTGTATTTCATAAAAATGCCATCTACTAATTGCCCATCTCTTATGTGCCTTTGTTTGCAAAGTTATAGAAAGTGTAGTGTACGAATATGTTGAAAATCAATTAAAACACGAATTAATTCTATTTATATCAGGGTTTTACCAAAACCCTTCTTTGTGTAAACATTGGATGAAATATAAAACTTTATTTTAAAATATACTGGAGAAGACATAATTAATATGCTTCTGTGTTGTACTTTTCACAAGCTTTAAGATACAATTTAAGCTTTTCTTGGTTTGTTTTACTGTGGTTTAAAGCCATTTTTATTAATTATCCAGTTACATCATTGCGCCTGGTTTGTATTAGAAATGAAGCCGAGGTATCACCGTCACAACCTAATAACCGTTGACGTCCTACATAAAACCAGAAAATTGAGTTGTTACAATCTTGGCATGCGACGACTAACAACCACTAAAGTGACTCGACCACCGAGCTTCCGATATGATTTGGCGAAAACCATTCAAAATATGAATTCAAATTTTGAGGTCGTCTTTTCATTATGTTGATTAGAAAATCATTTCGGTAAAATGTTAACATATATTTACAGTCCTCTTTTTGGAATATTCTTTTCGATGCAGTTTCACCCTCTTTCTGGTATTTTATTTCCCACATACATTTTTTTTTAAATATACATTTATTTTTAATCAAATTGACATAACCAACTAGTGACGGAAAAATCTCTTCCTTGTATAGCTCATTTACTTATTTACGAAAATTTAAGAAAAAATATACTTTCTCTTTGATAAACCCACACATTGAATAATAGGAAGCGAGGACGACAGCAGTTTCGAGTTCAATTCTGTTTTTAATAAAGAGAAACATGCCTCATTGTCCGAATGAATAATACTTGTCATTCTAACGAGTCAAAAGTAATGATCAACTTTAAACATCTTCTATAAGATAGATATATACTCCGTAAAAGGGACTTTGCAATTATTATTTATGAAGTAATTTTCCATATATTCTCTGTATTCATAGCAATTTATTCCTTAAGCAATATTATATTTACAGTTGCTGAATTTCAGCATAATTTTAGCGATTTTTTTTTTATTTTAATTGTTCGTATTACAAACGTGAAATTGTAAATATTATCATTAAGGGATTTCTCTCTTATTATGAAAATAATCCAAAAACCATTATCTTAAATAATAAGTAGCCAAATGGCGTCATGTTTACACACCGTGACAATTCAAACCAATAGATTTTTTGTAATTGATAATTCAAATTTAAATTTATTTATATTTTCTTATGCTACTTGTTCTCAAATTAAAATTAAACATGACTGATAACAAGTATATACTCTTCAAAAACGAAGAAACGCATTCCTATGTTTTAATTTAAAAATGAGTTAAAAATGACAATTAAACCATTTGAAAGATTCCAATGGGTACAAACAGTGCCCCACTCCTTGCTTATTTGTTCTTGTATTCTTATGTAACGGAATTTCGATGTCTTATTAACGAAAAGGAGATAGCAGAAGCTAGGTCCTACATACAGATAAATTGATAACGTCCTTTCAATTAACAACCCTCAATATGCTGAGGGGCTTCCATTAATATATCTTTCAAAACTAGAAATTAAAGAAACCACAGAAACAACTTCATCTACATCATTTTTAGACTGACACCTGAAATATGACACCAACGGTCATATTAGCACACGAATTTACGACAAACGAGATGATTTAAATTTGAAAATTTTTAAATTTTTTTCACTTATGCAGCAATATTCCAGCTGCTCATGCAAACGGTGTCTATATTTCTCAATTGATCAGGTATTCAAGAGCGTGCAGCGAATATACTGATTTTTGGAAAAGTCTCCTATATCTTCTGCATAAACTTATAAACCAAGGTTACAAGAAAAAACGACCCCTCCTCGCCTTAATAAGTTTTACTATAGATTCAACTTCCTTGACAAGAAAAAATTATATCGCGCTTCAAAATATGGTTGCAGATAGTTTTCCCAATTCAGTTTACAGTTTCTCGACTTTGATTTGCGGATTGTCTTTTTAACAGTTTCATCGGTTTTCGGTATTTTGTTATTACCTTCAATTACAGAAAATTTTTAAAAGTTTGCGTCATATCCAGATTAGGAATATAGCCACATTATAAAAATGACATAATTAAAAGTGCATACTCCGTGAATTGCCGCTTCAAACATAAAGTTCGAGGTGTACTTAACAGTTTTTTCGTAACATTTAGAAGGAATAGGTTGATTGTCCAACTTGTAAAAACGTAAGTTATGCCACGCCGTGGTTGGATATTGGATATTACTACCAGAAACATCATCATCGGACGACTGCTTTCTGGAGTCTCCCAAAGTGAGGTTTCACAGACCGAGAATGTACACCAGAGTACCATTTCCAGACTATGGGTGCGATTTCAATAGACCAATACGACTAATGAATGTTCCAGAAGAGGAAGATCAGGCATAACAACGGCCCGTTCAGGATAGGTACATCCGATATTCCATCTACGGAATCGAACAGTCACAGCAACAGCAACTGCAGTCGAGATACCTGGATTTTGAAAAATCGGCTCCCAAACTGTCAGCAACATGCTCTGACAACAAGGAATTAGACACAAGAGACCGTACTTTGGAGCAGTTTTGACACCGTTACATCGACGGGAAAGAGTCAGATCGTGCAACACGTTGAGGGTCTGGACATTCCAGACTGGCACTGGTTTAGTGACGAGTCGCAGTTTCTGATACAGCAGCTTGATGGTCGAAAACGTGTTTCCGCCGACGAAATGAACCATTCACGGTCATGTTTCCATGAAGTGGATAAATTCGTCGTAGGAAGCATCATGACGTGATCTCAAATGACAGAAAATAAAAGCTTGTTTACGTACCCCACAACTTAACGGCTCATTTGTACAGAGGCGCCACATCTTCCAATTATCAACGACCAGATGGAGTGATTACAACAGGACGTCACTAGGCCGCAAACAGTTTAAGTATCCTGAGACTTTCTTGAGTGAAATAACATTAATTTGAAGCCACGGCCTTCAAAATCGCCTACTTTGAATCAAACAACTATGCGACCAACTGGTCAAACATGTCCCTGGATCATCTCGACACATGTTGCAGAATAATGGCGAAGAATATCTCGCAATAAAGTTCGTGTTTTAACAGAGTCCAAGCTAAGAAATGCAGAACAGTGCTGACATTTCGAAGAGGTCACACAGGTTGCTAACTTGCAGTTAACCGGAAGTAACTTTAAACTGTGATTTGTACAGGCAAGGACTGTTACTTTGCATACAACAAACATTGTAAGTGCATATCGTTTGTGAAATAGAAAAATTCGATTTGATTGTCGCTTATTAAAATTTGTAAAATTCCACTATTCGTTTCTTTTTTAAAGATTATAATATTAAAAATGCATAATACCACTTTTTTCACCTTTTTTCTTATTCTGTTTGCATTTAAACCGGTTCTGGCTTGTTCGATAAACTTGGATAAGATGTGCCGTCATATGTATTTGGAAATCTTGCTGTCATCATTTCCATCAGATTATTAGATAAACAACATTCTGCCACTTGACCGCGTTGATTATTATATTTATTTAATCCGTCAAATGTTCTGCAAGTATAATCTTTGAACGTGTAACTCTCTTGAGTAGACATATATCGTAATCAGCGGCGTGGTTTGCTATAATCTATATTTAAGGGTTGTTTTCAATTTACGCCAATAAACCGCAAAGCGGTTTATGTATAGCGTAAACCCACTCAAAGTCGTCTATATCCAATAATCTAACCAGCAAGTGAAAACAATTCTTATATTTTAAATTCAATATTATGAAAAGAAATAACAAAAACAATATTTAACATTTAGTCAAATAATATTTTCAATGGCAATATTTAGTGTACGCTTGTTGTTTGCGGAGGAATTCATGTGTAGTCAACGTCAACAATCAGGCACGTGCTCAAATACCAAGTTAGGTTATACGAAATAACCAATGTTGCTCAGCTGTTGAGTATTTAAAGAAAATTAAAATATAATTAGCATGGCTAAGTGGAAATCTCAATTTTACGCCTGTCTAACGAGCAGACTGTTATTTTGAATACACCTAAATGAATTCATAAAATGAGCTTTTGAAGAAATTTTACGAACGAGTCCATGATGCCATCCACAAGCCCATTGTGTTTTAGCATGTCGTAAAGCAAAGTATAATGTGATAAAAGATATGCGGCAACAATTTTAAAATATAACAATTAAAAAATATACAAAATGCATTTTTTTATGTTTATAACTGCAAATAATGCTCTAATGCGTACATTTTCACATCAAAATGACCATAATTGAAAATTCTTTCACAACAAGTGTCTACTGTCTAGTACCAATAATCATATTTGCTTAGATTACGTCTGAAACAACCTTTTTTTTTAATTAACATGTGTTACTACAAAATAATAGTGCTAGCATGTTTCTAAACTCATCAACTGGAATCCCACTTTCCAAACATTAAATATCCTGAATTCAGTAGAGAACTTTGCCAGAAAATTGGCAAAACAAAAGGACCAGGAAATTAATACCTTCCAATCATCATTTAAATTTAGGCTCTTCTGTTCTTTCGGTTGGTTTAATTTATTTTTTTTCTTACACAGGCTAATCGCGTTGGACTAATAATTGATTTCCGAAAAATACATCGTTTTTTCTATACAATAACATAGATTTTAAGTCTATGCTGTCATTCTTATAGTGGTTCGTAGGTTTGTTTCATGTTTCATCAAGTATTATACAAAGTAAAGCTATTTGTAGTTAATAATGCAACAAATGCCCATTCATATAAATGACATTTTGTTATAAACTTACTTAGAGTTATGTGATTTTAAGGATCCTATCTACCCAATAAACTTGAAATTAAACATTTTGAAGTGTGTTTCTACCTTGGCTAAACAAATTTGAGCGATCGAGACCTAAATTTTACAAACCAGATGAATTGAGTACTTTTGATATTTTTGTCTCTTTTCATTTTGTAGTATTATTTTAGCAGCAACTGAACTGCATATAGTGTGTATATCTAAACTAATAAGAGATTCTAAGGCCTGTAAACACTACAGAAACAAAAGCCGCTTAAATGGGAATTAATGATTTTTAAACTTCCTCCTTCCCCTTAGAAAGTCAACTAAAGTCGGTCCTTCTAACAAAGCGTCTAAATGTCCATAAATGAGTTTTGAAATGTTATTATACCTCTACTAAGTATAGTTTTATTTTTTATTAAGGTATTATTTAAGTTGTTATTGGTAATTTATTTACCTTTACTCAGAAGGAAGACAGTTGCTGGCCTGTAAATCCATGCCGAAATCAACAACAGTGTGTACCGTCTAACATGAATAAACCTATTTGCACAAATTACAGTAAGTCCAATGCAACCCCTTTTAGTAATTCACATGTGTTACTGCACTATAGTATTGTTAGCGTGTTTGTTCCAATTTCTAAATTCTTGAACTGGAATCTCAATTTCCAAATATTAAATATCCTTAATTCAGTATAGAACTTGCCAGAAAATTTTCAAACAAGCGGACAAGCAAAGTGCTGCCTTAGCTGAATGGGTTAAAGCCTTGTGGTCATTGATTCAAATACATATCAGTCGGTTTATTAGGTATGAATTTAGATGATTATGATTTTTCATCATTGGCCTGGATACGAAAATTGAACAAAAATCCGCACAACAGCCTTTGATAGCGGTATGTCTAGAGGTACCACTATACCTCTATCAAAAACTCATGACTACAATTTTAATAGCTATAATAACACCACTCACAAATATAGTGACATTTGCAATTTCAAGATTTTTATAAATGGCATATGGATATTGACAAATTTAATCAAAACACCTAGTACACATCATAAGAAAAAGGTTAGATTGATGTTTTTAAGGTGAAAGGTGACGGTTTAGAAGTTTCAGTTATTTCGTTTGTCGTAGAGTTTAGTTTAAGGTTTCCTATTAAGTCTATTTCGAGAAGAAGGGATGGATTGCTGGTTTCAGTAGTGTCGGTTATCTCTTTAAAAACCACAGAAATTGCTTCTTCTACATGTATGTGGTGTCTATATTTCTCCATTGATCAGGTATGCAAGAGCTTGCTTGTCGAAAAATATTCTACCTCGTTTGGAAATATGGTTGCAGATAGTTTTCCGAATTATTTATTTCAGTGTACAATGAATGTGCTACGATTATTGTACAATAAACTTATGATACCCATCCATTTTAATCAACTAATCAACTCACATACAACGTAATGGAAGTTGGAGGTTTGGCATGCCATAACCCACCATTTCTTTTGAAATGCCTGGACCAATTCGGCACCATTGCTATAGTTACTATATTGTTGGGTGTGGAGTGTGTTGGGTTTTTTTTACTTGTATGCGTGGATTGTCACTTTTGATGGTTTCCTCGGTGTTCGCTATCTTGTATTACCTTAATTGAATAGACTAACAAACTTACATTAGTAGAGTGATAAGACAAACTAAAGTCGAAATTTGTTTTCTTTTTATGGTCATTTGGTGTAACAGCATTAAAACTATATTTTCCGACAGGCTACACCGCCGTCACCCATATTCAGCTGAATACTTGGGTGAAAAAAAATTTAAACGATGATGTTTTTGAAAGAAAAAAAACCTTCATTCAAAGGTTAGGAGCGTGAGGCCAAGCATTGATTGCTTAATAAATAAATCGTTTGTCTAGACAATAATATAGCTGTAAAGGCTATGATGTCATTCGTATACAAGTTCTTTGGTTTGTTTCATGTTTATAGTTTCAACGAGTGTATTACAAAGTAAAGTTTCTTGAAGTTAATAACGCAACAAATGACCTGTCATAAAAATGACATTGTGTTATAAATCACTAAGAGTTAAGTGATTTTAAGGACGGTATCTACCCAATAAATTTGAAATTAAACATTTTGATGTGTGTTTTCTACCCGGCTAAACAACTGTAAGCGATCGTAATCTAAATTTTACAAGCCAGATTCCTTGAGTACTTTTGAGTACTCTCCTTTTTTGTAGTATTTTTTGGGAAGCAACTTCATATAGCTTGCATATCTTAACTAATTAGGGATTCTAAGACCTATACACATAACAGAAGCGAAAACCGTTTAAATGGAAATCAATAACCTAAACTTACTTTTTCATCTTAGACGTGCAACAAGTGCCCTGTGCGAAGCGTCTGATTTTGAGATCAAAGGATGCCAATACCGATTTGTGATTTTCAATAATCTCTTCTATTTAAAGCGCAGTGAATGTGTAAGTAGGATTGCCTAGCGAACTATCAATGCCTAACTCATTAATTAAACACTCTATGTAATGTTTTTTGCAGATAAAAATGATATTGTTAGGGGCCTTATCTGCTGGCACAACAACATGTTTGTCATGAATGTCGGACAGAGTTTTAAGAGCATCAAGATTTCTGAAAATTGATGATGCTTTAGTACTCATAGACCTTCTTAAACGACTTATTCTTATTTGAATCAATGACCTCAAGGCCTTTACCCACTCAGACAAAGTATCAACCTCCCGGTCATCTTGCTTTGCCCATTTTCTGGCATAGTCCTCTATTGAATCCATCAATAATTTTAAGTTATAATTCCAGTTGATGGATTTAGGTTCACGGTACTTTCAGCCTAACATTAGTCTTTCTGCGATTTACAAATAACTTCATTTTTTAAAAATTTTCTACCATTTCTTTCTTAAAAGTGGCAATTTATTGGGTTGAAAAAGTAGCTTTACTGTTCTCCATTGTTAACAATTAGGTAAGAACAAAATTGGAAAGGCAAGCCTGCATAACAGACAATGCTAATAAACAAGTTAATCAACACGTTATCAATGGCGAATTATTTACACAATAATTGCTTATATAGAGTGCATTATCATGATATCTTAGCTTCACATGTGAGAAAGGTATTGCCTTAATTATTGATAATGTCAAAGGCGAGACGGCATTATCAGTGTTGAAAGCTATTCCACAGTCCTAATTGTGTCAAGTATCGGCATAATGTTCGCTATATAAACAACTGTTATATTTATTAAATTGAAGAATTAAGAAACGATGTCTTTAAGTTTTTTGCTGTACAATTTAAAAAGGGACCTCTTGAGAAATCATTCTTGTGTATTTTTCAGCCTTTATACAGGTCGTTTTCTAAACTTTATTTGACATTTTTCTTTATTTTAAGTCTTATATGTACATATTCATTTATATAAATTGAAAATAAACGGTAACTTACATTATTATGAAAATTAAAAAATATATAATTGAGTTATACATATTTAGAGAACCCTTGAAAACCCACAACATGAAAATGCAAAAATAGATGCAGCTGGCTTTCATACACTGGAGTTGTGTTTGCTTATCATTTTTTGATGCTACATTAATTTGATACATTTATTATAGATATGTGCAGTCCTGGATGGAAATTCTTTGACGATCATTGTTACTACTTTGAAGTTACAGATTCATGGACATGGGAGGAAGCAAAGGTACACAAAATTTATCAATAAAAAGGGAAATTATAAATCAATTACCGAATTGAAACAAGCATTATAATCTAGGTGAAAAATCTTCGGAGTTAGTACAAAGTTATACCTTTGAGTTATGTCAGGATTAGAAAGGTTTTGTTATTTATGTAGAAAGGACAAAAGAGAAAATCTAACCAGCCAATTTTAATGTCAACCCCCGTGTGGGACCAGCTGAACTAGAAAATATGCCCACAGCTTCCTCCGCCTGCAGTAAGAGCCGGCTAAATTAGGCAACACTCACCGTGTGTTGAGAACCATATCGATTACAGGACCGGATTTCCATAGGCCGGGTAAACGGTCCAAAACACTTACTGAACCCTTACTTTTTCTAGACTGGAAATCGACTCAGCGGAGCAAAACAACAGGCAAACCCAGTATATCCCCCAATCGTCAAACCAATTAATGATAAACTGAACAATGGAATTGTTGTGGTCTTAACATTAACTTTACTTAGATTACATTACTTGTTAAAGCCTTATTTCCCGTTGCATTTTGTCTTCAAGAATCGAAGCTATATCCTTGAAAAACAGCTCTATATACAGCACATATGAAGTCGAGAATGATAGAGCAGCTGGTGGCTCTACTATTCTCGTACCATAGACCTGTAGATCTCAACGATCTTTGTGGCAGCAATCATATTCCCCATTGTATTGGTATCTATATTCTTCTAACACAGAACAAGCCGCTCGCTAAACATTTAATAAGTTAAACCAAGTTGTCTTTATTTGAAAAATTCAGTAAATTGCGACTTCACCCAGACACCTTTGACAACATTCCTGATCCAATTTTAAAATTTAATAAAACTCCTATTTCGATTTCTGGCGAAACAATTCCTAAGATCCCGACAAATCCAAAAACATCCTAGTAAACCATGGTTCGATGATAGCTGTGAAAACGCCATTTAAGATGGTAAAACGGCTGAACGTCTCTTTAATAAACATCGAATCCAAAATAACCTAAACTAATTTTATCGAGCGAAAGCACGCAGGGTTTGAAACAAAGAAGACGCATCTCTAACCGTAACTCTGTTTCAATATTAAATAGCCACACTCCTATGAATACGATTTGGAACATGATTTGTAAAAATGGTTTGTTTTGTTTGTTTAAATGGTGCTTTACGCCACTGTCAGCAATTTTCCAGCTATATCATGGCGTCCAGTTTTTATTGGGGAGGAAGCTAAGTACCCGGAGAAAACCCCCGACCTTCGATAGGAAAACGTGCAATCCTTGTCAATTAAGATTGTAATCGAGTACACCCTGCCCGCAGTGAGACTCGAACCCGCAACCTCAGTGTTGACAGGCCACGTCATCAATAGTAGACGAACTACGGTAACCTCTCGGCCACCTAGACCCCTCGTAAAATGGTAAAGCAAATGTCCATCAGTTAAAGGATGGACAAGACTTGTTAACATCAGTCAGATATATCAAGCAAATTGGTCAAAAATATTTGCAAAACACGGCGGATCAAAATTTAAAAAATCAACAAATAATTTTCAATCCACAAATTTAGATAATTATAATAAACCATTTTCTTTGGAAGGGCTAAAGCGTTCGTTGAACTAATCTCACAATACAGCATGTTGTCTAGATGAATTCCATTATTAACTACTCAAACATCTGCTACATGTACAACCTTCTTTTAAATGCCTTTTGAATTTTCTTAATAACATTTGGGAAAAGGGTCACTTACCATCCATTTTGAAAATGGCCACGGTTTTGCCCATTCCAAATCAAGGAAAAGGTCGCTCAGAAGTGTGTAACTATATGCCTATAGTCCTCCCAAGATGTCTCTGTAAAACCATGAAAGAGACACAGAATTAAAATTTAGTGTGAATTCTACTTTGTCTGATCCTTTTAAACAGTAGATGGATGTTCCACATAGAAGCATCAATTCTGTCATTTTATTTAGTATTAAAAATTAATAGCCATGCTCAAGTTTAAAAAAAGATAATATTGATGGTTCTCTATATGTTGACGACTTCCTCATATATTACAGAGGGAAAAGCATGAATAATATCGAACATCAACTGCAGTTAGGTTTAAATAGAATAGATAAATGCGCAAAATGGAGAATGGTTTTTAATTTTCCACTGCCAAAGCGTCGGGATGCATTTTTGTAATAAATGAAAGATGCACCCTGATCCCGACTTAAAATTATATAATAATCCCGTAAAAATGTTTAACTACTTTTCTTGGTTTCATAATAAGCTAAAAACTAACCTTTCTACCCCATACCAAAATGTGGAAAAATAAATGCCTAAAGGCTTTAGATAGGCTGTTTTTTTAAAGTCGTACCCATCAACGATTGGGGTGCTGAATGCGATGTTTTACTCAACTTGACAGATCACTGGTTCGTTCGAAACTGGATTACGCTGCTTTATGGTTGAGCTCGCAAGTCATATGTCAAAATCTTTGATACCATACACGATCAAGGATTGCGACCATGTCTTTGAGTTTTTAGAAAATCATCTGTAGGTAGTTTATATGTAGACGCAAATGAGTCTTCTTTGTACAAAGGAGACTTAAGCTCGGTTTGCAGTACGCAACTAAATAAGAAATAACGAACCACGGCCGAGTTTGTTTCTTGCAACATTCCATGTACTCGGACACGTTTCTTTATAATTGTAGATTCTTTTTTTTAATTTTGTTTAAAACTGTCGCAGGCGATACAACTTTACAATTTTTAATAAAAATAATTTATACAGTAAAATTAAATTTAATGTAAAATGTGATATATATTGTATTGTTTTAGTTTTCTTTTTATTTGTATATATGCTCATATTATTGTATAAGATCACATTTTAGTATTAAGGGAGGGATATTCCATTATCAGATTTTCTAATTTTTACGTCCAGAATATAGCTAAAATATTGTTTGCTTGACGTAAAACAACAATCAACCAATTAATAAATGTTAACGTCGAGTTTAAGGCGCGATGAGTAACTGTTTTATGTATAGGTAAATCCAGTCAACATTAAAAGCGTTTTTATGATCGGATCAAGAAATCGGTTACTGGGCTCCACGTTGGCTCTTTTGTGCAAATGCGTTCAACTAGACTAATTAATCAATGAGCATGATAAGATAGGAACCTATGTTTGCAATTATTAAACAAGTCACTTCTAAACCAAATGTAATTAATATGGTTTGATGTAATATTAATAGATTTCACACAAAAGTTTCATTATAATTATTGCATTATTTTTGCAGGTAGTATTTTTTTTATTAAGTTAATTTTTCTTATTTGGTTTTTAGAATGCCTGTGAGACAAATGGTGCATATTTAGTGAAAGTCGATAATGGACCTGAATATGACTGGATTTCCACAAATATACAACGTACGTTTAAAGAATTTTGTATATTGATAGTTTCAAGTAAAAAAAATATTTTCTGATGCAGATTGTAAGGAATGTTGTGTAATTTAGAACGTTTAACAAGTGCAAAATGCATTTTTAATTACAAATATTTTCAATATATTGTAATGCTTTGTACTAAACCATCACTATGGACTGATCTTTATGTTTCACGCGCAGTGAAGTAAATGATCAATCGGATACATTATCCTGACTTCGACCGGATTCCCTCAATGGACATGCTCTCGAAATTGGATTGAGGCTTTGAGTGTGACTGCGGGAAGTGTGAGCTTGACTCCAATATTACTTAACAAGAATTGCCAGTTTTCCTACCGACGGTCGGGGGTTTTCCCCGGGTACTCTGGCTTATTCCCCTCCCCCAAACAAAAAAACTGGATGCGATTATATGGCTGAAAGTGGCGTTAAACACTATTCAAAATTTTAAAAAAACAAATGGACACGTGCTTAGCGTATAGCACGAAGTACGTACAAAATTTTATGTCTTTGGTTCGACCTAACCGTAAAATGAAGCATCGTTTTCCTACACTCCGCCACAGTCTAAGCAACAATGCTACGAATTAAGTAACGATGAATATTGTTTTTTTTAATTTCAAGGTGAAGTCTGGATTGGTGCAAATGATATAAATTTGGAAGGAAACTTTACATGGGTTTCAGACAACTCTACAGTGATATTTTCAATGTGGGAAAGCGGAGAACCAAATGATTATAATGGTGATGAAGATTGTGGTGCTATGCTCATTTCTGGATTCTGGAACGATTTCTCATGCCAATGGAGCAAATCCTACGTATGTGAAAAATAGATCTGCAAATTAAAGTAAATATGGAAGATGATAACTATCTGTTATGTTTTTCCATTTAAAAACACTGTCAAGTGCTTATTCAAAAACAAAATTAAAAACTTGTTGACAACGGACATGGTGATTGTCTTATTAATATAGACAAAGTTATATATTGAAAAGTTTTCTAAGGGAGTAATCCTCTTTTGCAATCTTTTTTTATGTTATTCCATAGACAATATAGTAGACAATAAATAAGGTATTTCACACTTTTCACTAGATTTGTTTTCCCAAAAATGAAGATTGTCAGGTTCTATCTGAGATTGACTATATTCGATATGTCTAAAAAAAATCCACACATCAAATATTAGATGCATTTTTATTGAAACAGTTCAGGAATGTTTTTACAGTTTTGAAAATATTTGTAAATAACAAGCAATTATATGTCTGAACAGCCTGAGAACACGTGCACTAAAAACAAAGTCGCTAAAAGTTATTCAATACTTTCTAAATAGTTCAAAATATAAGGAATTAAGCAAAAATGCATATTTTGGAATGAACGGGAAAGGCAATAAAAACTCATAACTATTGACAAAATTTTTTTCCAACATGTTTTATAATGTCAAGTAGTTTACACTTTCGTGGGGAGGTGTAGAAAAGGGTCTTTAAATTTTATTTTCGTCTACCAAAAATTAACTAGAACAAACTAGTAAACATCAGTATTTCTTAAAGGAATTACCCATTACTGTTCATAATACCGTTGTTTTTATGATATTATTTATAACCTTATAACACAGTATTTAACATAATGATAAATTTAATTCCACAGTATAGGTATAATTAGATGGAAAATATTTGCAATTTTATGTAATTTTAAGAATTCATATTGAAAGACATTTTAACATTATTTCATCACCAAAGATATCTATTCCCACAATGCTCTAGTGAAATGTTCAATTCTGTCGTAAGCCTTCTGAACAGTTATACGTGTTTCATACATTTACAGTATTTGTACTTCAAAAGTTTTTTATACTTAAATGTTTTTAAATTTTATTACACTTTATTCAATTATTCCTGTTACTGTATGACTAGAGTTTTCTTTATCGTACACAAATAAGATATATAAAACTAGATTGTATCTTTTGTTTGTTGCATGTGTTTAACTTGTTGATTAAATTTAATTTATTATTTATATTTTTTTACAAATTTGTATTGTTGATTTTATTGTTAATAATTGTTCTTTTTTCCTTTTTTATTGTTGATTTAATTCTTGATATTTGTTATATTTTGATTGTTACCCAGCAAACACATGACGTAAATCTAACGTTGGTTATAAGTTGTGAGAATGTCGGACCTGACGTTACTTATCTACAACGAAAATGTAACGTTGTTGTTACGTCTTTAATTCGTAAGGTAATTAAACACGTTTAACTGACGTTATTAAAACATTGTCAAAAATAGCAACATTTATATAACATTGTGTAGACGTTGTTAAATCACGTAAAACATAACGTTAATTCAACGTGTTTTTACGTTACAAAAAACTTAGCGAACATATTTGCAACGTCCTTGTAACGTTTATTAGTGTTCGACATATTAAGAACCATTGATTCTTTTTTTTTTAAAATAGTGTGTTGGGTTGGGTAGATGGAGATTAGATATAAATATTTTACATTTTAACGTATGTTTTAAATTAAAGAATATAGTTTACCAATATTTTAAAACAAATCATATTAAACTATTTTTCTTTCTGTTTATAAATCTTTCCTGGATTGAAGAGGGTGGGAGGGTTTGACATAATAGATTCTTTACATTTTAATAAATAAATGAATTTCCACAAGAATTTAATTAGCATGTTCCTCCTCAATCTGTTTTGCTTTTTTTCAAATTATGTCTCTTACAAGGGCTTTTTTATTAACTGGCGATTTACGGGGGTGGGGGATTGCAACATAGATACTTTACATTGTATCAAATTTTATGAATTTCTACCAGAATTTAATTAACATTTCCCGGTCAGTTTTGTTCGCTTTATTTCTCTGTATATCTCTTACAGTGGCTTTTTGTTCTTGCCGATCGAATGTAAATAGCAGGGGTCATGAAATTACACAAGGGTTGTAAAACCACACGTGCACGCGTAATTTGATGTCTTGTGAGTGTTTGCTATTGAAACAAAGAAAACTGGGTCATTCGCCACATGTAAAAAAAAGACAAAGCTCAAAAGTAAGTACTATAATATACAAGATACAATTACACAAAATTCATCAGAAAACGTTTAGCATATTTTTGATATGTAATAATTCTTCTTTTAATTCTTTAAGAGCGAATTTGGATATTGTATAAATGTTTCGTTGCGACATTCGCACAATTTAATTCCTTTTCCTCAAAATCACGTTCGAATATCGTTTAATTGAAACAAGAATGAAAAGGAATGCGTGTATAAAATGCAGTAATATTTTAGACCTAGACATCTCATAAATGTCAGAGGAAAGCACACACTGGCTGCTCACTCTGCAGATGTTATATCTCGACGACAGGTCAGTTTGCGGAAGCGCTCCTACCCATGTGGGGTACTGGAGTAGGTCAACGTTACATCGGAGCAGCCCGGCCGCTAGTAGAACATATGCTGCCGAGTTCTTCGACTAGGTATCCCGAAGGCTGGGCTTCGACAAACCCACCATGGTGGAGTCCATGGACTACTAACAACTAACAACGTCCGACCGTGGGTATTTATTTATCAGTGTAGGACGTTAAAACCCCCCAACAAGAAGAAGAAGACCTTTTCATTTGGGTCTTAGAATGTATTTATAATTTTTCTTATTTCATGAAATATTTCCTTAACGCATTTCAGCCACGTGATTTCAGGCAGTCGACATTTTCTTATGTGCATTTGGACCCCAAACTGAAATATTTGGTAAACATGGCTTATTCAGGAAATAATCCGGTTCCTATTATTCTTCTTACATATATTTCAGTAGGATTAATATTATCTGTATAGTTAAATCATTTATTGTTTTTTTATCGTACAGCTTAAGCTCCTTAATGCTCTGGTTGGGACTCCGTATGGCGAATGATGAAGACAATTGGCAGCAATGCATTATGGTCTGACTACGGTTTCAGAGAAAAAACGGAAAACTTCAATTACTGATTCTTTCTGTATGTTGTCAGATGATGATACGTAAGTTATTTTCTAAATCATCGTATTATAATTAATAATAAATCCACAACACAGGATTGTTACGTGTTACATGATATATGCTTATTTGAAAGGAAGGGCAAAAATGTTTTTGTCAACACTTTTAAATAATTTTTACTTGGACCAATATGAACTGTAAACCATCATCAATCTTTGCAAATGACCAAACTTCTGTTAACCAGATGACAAAAAATACCGAAAGATTTATTAATTTTATTCTTCTTCAGGGGCATACAGAAAAAATCATTCGTCAGCCACAGAAATGGATGCGGGGGAGATTATAACGAAATGCCTAAAACATGCCCCTAATAGGCCAGGGGATACAGATATAAGGTAAGTTTAATAATTGCTAACTTAGGGAAAACCAAATTATACTGTATTCAGAACACAGATTGTCTCAAAACATTTTCAGATTTATGTTAGTTTTTATTTAAATTGTGGTTGACGCAACTTTCAGCAATTTTTTAGCTGTATCATTACGTCCAGGTTTTTTGCGGGAGGAATACCCGGTAAAAAACCCGAACAACCCTCACGCGGTGAATAGAAGATGAATAACTACCATAACCACGCGGCCACCGACGCCCTCGTTTCAAAATATTAGCGTACAGAGACACGCTGATATACAAACTTCTATCCTGTGACCAAATTAATAAAATGACAATATATTTTAAACATTTTGTGTAGAGCTTTACACACACTTCAAACTTGACCACTGCTACCGTGTCGTATAAAGAATGCTTAATGTACTCCATAAAATAATAATAATGTTATAGATGGTTAAAAAGAGTCTATCAGATAAAAAATTTATATTGCTTTAATTCTTATGAAAAATATGGGAAGATGCAAGACATTTTATTTATTTATTTATTTATTTATTTATTTATTTATTTATTTATTTATTTATTTATTTATTTATTTATTTTTAGGTACCAGAATCCAGACAGCAACCAGTTGTAACTGTATTGCAGAAGTCTGCAAAAACTTTTAAAAAGTTAATGTATTGATTGTATATTACAAAATCCTAAGATCCCAATGTCATATAGATCTGTGTTGTGAATAAACTGCTTTTGTATTTTTTGCTCTCTCTACAACACGTATTTTTGTGTATTGACTGTAAGTAAATGTTGAACATATGTTTTAATATGTATTGCCTTTGTGTGTTTAATTAATGTAGCAGTATTTGTGTCTGTATGTATTAATGTCTTAAACCAACTACTGTTGATTTTTTCTGTGTGTCCTCTTGTACAACTCGTAATATTTAAAAAATAAAAAATAGGAAACAAATTTATTTTTCTATTTTAATTATACAAGTAATTTGCATCGTTTTTCCTTTGAAAATCGTATTTTGTATTTCACCCTACTATGTATTTTGTGGAGCCTGCAGCAGAGCTTTTCGAGACACAAAGGCAGTTATTTGTAGTTTTCTATATATTCCTTGAATTCTTGGAGTGTTCACCATTTGGTATCTCTTGCATTTGTATTACGTTGGCTATCAGAGATGTATTGTTGTGGTTAATAAATACGATGCGGTTATGACCATATTTCTTTCGAGGAAAAAAACGGAACAGTCATCGGATTTTTAGGAAGACATTTTTTCATATAATGCAACAATTGATTGTTTCAATTACGTTAGACAAACGTCTGTGGAACGTGTTATGTATTATTTTTAATGTTGTGACAACGTTTACAGAACATCTTCGTCAAAGTCATACGTAGTCTAAATGTAGGGTGTACGTCACAATTTTTCGTAACGTTTGGTGAATGTCTGTTAAACGTCGTAAATTGGTTGCAAAAAACGTTAAGGCGACGTTAAGAAAACCATCCATTTTTTCGTAAAAATAACGTTATATAGTAACGTTACTGCAACCAAAAACATACATTTTAACGACGTTTCTACGACGTAAAATTGTTTGCTGGGTAACTTTATAGTTCAAAACTTAAAAACATCTGACTGTTTGGCTGGGTGTTTCTCACAAGCCTTCGGCTTATAGATTTCGTTGTCCGCCTAGGTTCTCAGAAAACATAAAATAAGAATTAACGTAATTTGAAAAAAAAAAATTTAAAGCAGTGTTCAAAATATTTTTAGACAGTACTTATAAAATAAAAAACGTAATATTTTGCATCTTTTGCTCAAGCTGTGAAAAATTTTAAATTCATTACGCCAGACGCGCGTTTTGTCTATTCAAGACTCATCTGTGGCGTTTAACTCTAAATGTTGAAAGCAAAGCGTCTGCGGGTGGCGGACCGGGAAGCAATATATAAAAGTTTTGCGTTTAGTTGGAGTGAGAAAGTTTAAGATCAATATGTTATGACTTGTTTACGTTATTTAGAGTTAAACGCCACTGACGAGTCTTGAATAGACGAAACGCGCGTCTGTCGTAATGAATTTATGACCTTTGTAATTTTGATTACATCTTGTTGGAATATTTGAGCAAAGTCAAGTAACAGCACGTCCGCGTGTGGCGGACGGAAAAACAATATAAAAAAGTTTTGAGTTCAGTTGGAGTGAGAAAGTTTAAGTTGAAATATATATATAGTATATCAGTATATAGTATAAAGGAAGCTACCAACCGGTACACTTACTAAGTATCGGATCGCCAACATGACGATTCAGCATAAACAAAAAAATAATATATAAGTCTAAAAAATTATGCAACGATACAAATATAAAGATGTTTCTACTATAAAATAATGATATTAATAAATATGACAAAATTTTCGACCAACTGATGAAAAAAATCCAGATTGTCAAGAATCTTTCCAGAACCCCCCATGGTTGCGTTTAAACAACCCAACAGTCTCCGCAACTTGTTGGTACGAGCAGAGATTGCAAAGCCAAGCACTGCCGCTGGCAGAAGTCAGTCTTGTGGTGACAAACGCTGCAAATGTAGCAAACATATGGAACCCTTGTCTACATTTAACAGCAAAGTCACATGTAAACAGTACAAAATATTCACTACTGTTAACTGCAAAAGCTCGAATGTCATTTACATTCTTGAGTGCCCCATCTGTGGCTTACAATATGTCGGCGAGTCCAAGCAGCCATTCCACAAACGACTGAATGGTCACAGAAGTGACCTTACTAAAAACAGTTTCTGTCCGTAAGCCAACACTTCAGACTGCCCGACCACACTCCAAAGGATTTTGATCACATAAAAATTCTAATTATCGAGCAGAACTGCAAGTGGCGAGACTCTGAACGGGAGGCCCGAGAGAGAATCTGGATCAAAGAGCTCTGCTCTGTACACCCCAATGGAATAAACAAAAAAAAATAAATAACATTCAAAATATAAATAATAAATTCATGAAATCAAAAAGTTAAAGATAAGATTGTTTATACAACTGCATAGTACTCCCTTATGTAATGACTAATAGATGTGATTTGAGAAAGTTCAAGATCAATAAAATCAGATCCGATCACGTCACCGACGGATGCTGATGTATCAATAACTAAATTTTATCGTTTATTATAGATTGATATTGACAGTGAACAAGGCCATCAGTTGGTCGAAAATTTTGCCATATTAATTAATATCATTATTTTATAGTAGAAACATCTTTATATTTACTAAGTATCGAATCGCCAACATGACGAGACAGCCTTCTTCAGTGTCAATGTCAATCTATAAATCTTTATAGATTGATATTGACACTGAAGAAGGTCATCAGTTTGTGGAAAATTTTGCATAATCCTGTAGACTTATATATAGTCTAAAGAATTATGCAACGATACAACTATAGAGATGAGATGAGATGTTTCTACTATAAAAAATTTATATTTATGACAAAATAATCGACCAGCTGATGATGGCCTTCTTCGGTGTCAATATCAATCTATAATATATATATATATATATATATATATATATATATATATATATATATATATATATATATATATATATATAAATTTATTACATGAATAGAATTTTGCGTGGTTTTGATTTGTCAAAAAACAACTTTCGGGTCACGATAAATCGCAACAGTACTAAAATTACATAAAATGTTTGTACGCTGCACGATTCCGCTACATAGTAGTCAAGCGGAATCCGATATCGACCTGGTTTTTATGTTTTAGCCAATCAGAAAAGCCGTCTTAATAAATTCAGTCGTCCAATCAAATCGATTGTATTAATTGTACACAATTCAATGACGTCAGCTATACATACATCGTGCGTGTAAACAACACGTCGGTTCTGCGATATATTCATTCAATTATACTCTTCTCAATATTTGAAACTGGAATTTCAGGATTATCAGCAAATTGATATCAAAATGCAGTATTAAATAAAACATATTAAGTGTAACTAACATTACAACAATTACAAAATGTAAGCAGGCGCTCCTATAGAATATACATCCTCAGTTTTTCTGATCAGTGGAGATGGTGGTTTTATTCATGTAATAAAACAATTAATGACTTTGATATACGGTCCCTATCAGGATTTATCAGCCCTCAAAAAGTATATTTACCTCGCCTAGCGGCTCGGTGAATATTACATTTCTCTGGCTGATAAATCCTGATAGTGACCTATATCAAAGTCATTAATTGTATAATATATGCAAGTCTAGAAGATTATGCAACTATTTCAATGACTAAGGCCACTCGTTGGTCAGTCCTTGTCTAAATTTTTGACAAGAAACATCGTCATTTGTATCGTTGCATAATCTTCTAGCCTTGTATATTATTTTTTGTTTATGCTGTATCGTCATGTTTGTCGATCCGATACTTAATAAGTTTACTGGTTGGTAAATTCTTTAGACTTAGATTCGAACTCACACCGTTCTAACTGTGGCACCAAATCGCATGTTTTACGTCCAACGTTCTAGACCCCTAGACAGAATTTCTTGAAATAATTTGGAATTCCCCGATAAACAGCTAATCATAATTGACTATATAACTTCGTATATATACATATAGATTAACGAAATGAGCTGTTTCTATAAAAAATATCTTAATAAATCTTAAGTTTTGGAGGAAATATTTGGCTAGAAATTTCTTCACGACCGCTACTGTTTATTTCTAACGCCATTTGATTTGGATTGATGGTTGGAATTTTAAATTGTTTATTGTAATCGTAAAACACTAAACATACATATAAAGTACTGTCCCAAACTTATTTCATTAATATAAACGCCTTTTTGAAGACTCATACTTTAATTAGCTCGGGCAAAATACTACTAACACAACACATGACTTTAATACAATACAATTTAAAAGGTTACATATTTATAGTAAACATCATAATTATACTTACAAATCAAGATTTCATTAACCCAAACATCTGCTATATATAGATTCTTCACAAGTGTTACACTATTTTATTTCAAAATTTTTAATTTTCAATGTCTACGTGTTATGCACAGTTCATGGTTCATATTGAATCAATTTCATTTTCCAACGTTACTTTATCCAACATTAATTCTCAGATCTGCTAATGCATCTACATATCGCGTTTCTATAATTTGCGGAAAGCATACTGTACGCGAAGACAGTAAACGGAATGGAAGCATGATTCAGAACTGATAAGACCGCATTACCGATTGACATTGCATAAAAAAAGCTTTCATTTGGCATGATCTTTACTATTGAGGCTACAATAGAGACACATGACGTAATAGCATACAGTACGGTCAAGCTTAAGATAACTTTAAGAAGTTTGCTATCGCTTTCGGTTGCGTTCGTAAAACGTTGACGAAATTTTTGTTGTTTCCAAAGCACAAAAAGAAATACAATGCTGAATATTGCAAAAAACAGAAATGGAAGCACATGGTTCAAAATAAGATTAACAATCAAATAAGTCAACGTTGCAGTTGAAAACCAATTATAGGTCGATAGTTTGCATGCGGTTCTTGGCGTCAAAGTGTTTAGATCCCTAAAACTGATTTCATCAAATTTGACATCAAGAAACGCAAAAACAGCAACAACAGCAGACATCATAGATGTTGTTGTCATGTAAATAGCAGCAGTTTTCTTGTTTAAATAGTTTCGATAATTTGTGGGTTTGTAAACAATCATGAATCGCTGCAAGGCCTGTCCAACTTTTAGCCACTGTGAAAACGTACTGCAAAATGCAGGAAGTATTTGTATGCAGATACTATATAGGTAGCACATACTATATTCCGGGTACATTTTTGTGTCTAGAAGGAAGGCGAATATGACTGTTCCTTGCACGCATAGTGAAAATAAGTCTACAAAAGTGTAGGATATCATGAAAACATACTTTTTGAAGAAGTTATCACACCACAAAAGGTAGAAGAGGAATGTTACCATTAATACAGAAATTACAAATACGGGAAAATAGATGTAGGTGTAGTAAACTATCTGATCATCTGTCATATCTGTCTTTGGCGAGAAGATAGTATAGTATGGAGAACTGGCTCTGGAGGCCAAACCATTTCTTAACTGCTTGACAAAATCTTCATACGAGGAATTTCTTGACATTTTGATGATTCTACGAAAAAATGTTTCAAGTTTATTAACAGATTTAATTAATTCCATTTATTTACACATTTTTGCTCAAATATAAAACTCGGGACTTTCATGTCATTTTTTGAAAATAAACAGTTGAATTTTGTGTTTTGTAAGTGTCATTTTTCGTTTTATTGTTGACAACTTTTTTCTCGTTGTGTTTAAGAAAAATATAAAATTGCGAAAAAAAGCTTAATAAATCTTGTCTTGATTACATATTGTCTTAAGTAACCAAATCAAGTATGAAAAAGGAGCAATTGATCAGTCTGCTAATTACAGCTGAGTTTTAAACGCATTAAAATTTACTTTTTGCTGCATTACCGTCATAAAGAATGACTCGATTGAACAAGAGTTGTATAAATATCTTGTAAGAACGTTGGTTTTTGTAAAATGTACATTTAGAATATTTGTAAAAAATTATAAACATCTTATGCATACCTTGTACAATATTAAAATATGTGTCATACATGTATGTAGGTTTTGTTTGCAGAAGGATACAGAAAAACCAAAACTGCTGAAACTAGCAGTGAATTGATATGATATAAAAAGGTGTCAGCGTGCATATTTTGGAAAATAATGTTTTAAACAACATATATTTACAGCGTTATTTGATTATTGATGTCATGGACACTAAAACCTGGTTTAACCATTCAAAATACTAGACTAGCTTGTGCGCAATTTCATATCGACATCGGAGTTTGTGCGGCAATTACAAACATGAACCCCGTCTGTCCGATTAAGAAGACCAACGATGTGTGCAAAGAAAGCATTCAAATGTAAATCACATTTCCTGTTATCCCTTCAGTATGTTATGTTGTGAAATCAAATTTTAGTCCAAAACTAAAAAAAAAATACTCGTGGCCAAATCTTTGAAACATTTACTTTTCTGGTAGACAGCAAGTTTGTTCAGTTTGGTAACGTGTTTTGCAAAAAAACAAGGGGTATTCCTATGTTAATTTATTGTGCACCAAAACTTGTCAACTTGTTTTCTTTATTAGTAGAAGGCGGACAATAGAAAGCATCAAACTAAATCATTGTAAGGACCCTTTCAAAGGTAAAAAGAAAGTAAATGTACTAAATAATAAATAATGTACTGTACCTTATTTTTGTCTTCAAAACTTAACATAAAACCTTATGCAGAACTAACAGTGAAAAACTAGAAACTATTGTTCACAAGAACATGCGTCAAACCAATCCACACTCCATAAACTCAAGAAACGTTAAACTTTGACAAGAAAATCAATAACATGATTAACTATCATCACTTAATTTGCAAGGCTATACTCATATCTAGGCATTAAAAAATAGTCTCGAGTTACTACTAAACCAAATCCATATCTCATATTTCATTATTCATGTGCTTAAAAGTCATATGTGTCAAAGGTGTGTTTCAAGTTTTTAGCGGATTGTGGTTGCAATGTTTAAATTTGTTATCGGTATTAACAATGACAATTTATTTACAAATCAAATTAAAGCTCAGGTTTCTTATAAGTATTTTAAATTGTATCATATTCAATTTATATTATGAGATATCATAGTTATTTTCTCCCTCTTGTCACACGTCCGGAAATGAGTATTTTAATGCCACACTGGTACACGAGAGTAATAGCAAACACTTGTGATGTTTCCATGCGTTATCAGATTGAGAAAAATTTCTTAGCGCAATATGTGTCACATGCCGCTATATATAACTTGACTTTACTAGATGAAACGTTGACGTTAGTGGTTGTAATGGAAGGGGTATGTTAACGATAAGTCGCTCATAATTCTATCCGTCACCAATCAGTGGCGAATTGGACAAATTGCTCCTTTTACGGCAGATCGTTCTGCTCCCATCCATTCGTTAATTGATGTTTATTTAATGATTGATTGGATATTATAATCGTTCTAATCGCTCCGTTTAAATTCTCGTTAGTTATATTGGCGATTAATCGATATATACTTAATGTCAGCTTGAAAAATTAACATTCAAATTAGAAGTAAATGTATATTCTTAAACATTTTAATATAAAATATAAAAAAAAATAATTTAAAAGGATATCGTTTAAACTTGCTACAGTTTATTTCAAAATTGGTAGTAAAAAAGGAACAATAAACAAGAAAATATATGGGTTTAACCCATATCCAGAGATGTTCGATTTATATGTTATAGGTGTATCCCATCTGGTTTAATAGTTTTTTTCAATTTATTTTATTTAAAATCTCATCATATGCTGTAAAGGGATGCAAATATAGACGATTGTGAAAGGCAAGAAATAATCATCTTGATTATAATATCTCAACTTTGAGAAAAGTACTGTAATAAAAAAAGCTAAGTTTTGGAAGGACAAATGTTTACCAATAATAATACATTGACCATAGTCAAGTGGTTCTGTGGGGGGGGGGGAAATATGAATGTAAGATCGGCAGTTATCGCGCCCTCGGAAAATCAAAGAAAACATACCGACAAGTTACAATTTCTATTGATTTAATTTTACTGTAATTAAAATTTTTCAAAAGATTTGCAATTAAATGTATTTCAAACGTCAAACTAGCATTCATGTGCATAAACATTGCTAAGAACTTTATAAAATTTTCAGAATTTAAAATATTAAAAAAAACAATAAGAAGGGTCTGATTTTGCAAAACAATTGATGAGATTATTAACTTCTACAATTATTTTCAATAATATAAACTGTTGATGACCTTTATTCGAACATAACTGAATTTTTTTCTGTTGTATTATTATATATATAACTTGCTTCGTTAAAATATCTTAACATCAAAATTTATAAATCTTGAATTAAATAAAAATTTATATCTTTCGTGTTTTTTTTATTATTGAGAAATTTCTTTTCCATACTAATTTCTACCACATTTTTCACTGATAAAGACATCAATTTTTTTAAATAACATGCCTGTTTGAAAATCTAATTGTGTATATATAGTTTATACTCACACAGCCAATAATACAATTGGTACAGAGAAAGTACCAAATAAACAAACAAAACAATAGGCTATATACAATATATATCAAAATCATAATCTAATTAAGCCATTTTAGCGGCTTATTATGCGAGTCTAATTGGTCTTTCGTTTTTACCTTTAATCAAATTTCAGTGTCAGGTTATAAATAATCAATTAGCAAATAAATATACAATCACATCACAGAAATGTCTCTGCACCCTACCTAAAACTACTACTACCACACACGAATCGTTCACAAGAGTTTGGGATTTTGAAACCGTCAATAAACAAAACCCAGGGAAATTAAATTTAATGTTCAAGATGACTAATTTTCTGCGTAAAGGTTCCATTCTCTACCTTATAAATTATGAAATAATCCAGAAATAAGTTTTCTGGATGAGTGGTCACAAGCGCGTTAAACAAAATCTAAAATTGCACTTTTATTGTCAAATTATCTAAGTAACTTATTAAAGAAACCGAAAAATATACACTTTATCATGTTAAAATAAGAATGCATAAAAAATTACGAAGCTTGACATATAAATCACGAAATACTCTAAGAAATACAATTGAAGCGATAAAATACATTACGTAATATAACATAACAAAATTTTTAAATGCGTTTTTCTTATCAAATTAAATAACTAAGTAATAAAAGAAACGCAAGTATATACATTTTATTATGTCAAGAATAGAATGCATTAATAAAAATACTAGGCTTACCCTATAGATAGTAAAATAATCCAAAAATAAAAATTGAAACGATCTATTCATACTACCGAGAAGCGCGCATTAATATGCAATTATGTTCATCTTTACTTCTTCGTATTAGATCAGGACAAAAAAAATGTATTTTAAAGCTTGAAGGATTTAACAAATACGAAAAACTGTAATTGAAATATTTTCTTTAATATTAAATTAGCAATTTTATCACTTACAACATGAACTATATTGTAGAGTATGGTTTTTACCTTTTTGCTCAATTTACCAGAAAACAATTATATATCATTAAGAGATAATAAGAAGAGATCGAACATATGAAAATGAGATAATAAAGATGTAATCCAGGACATCGTGTCGAGAAGAAATATTCAAATGAACTGACACAATGTAAAGTAAAACATAACTTGCAGAATTATGTTCTGCAAAATCCTGTTTAATTTGATATTTCATCCAAATGAAAGCACACACAGAAACGGAAAAAAAATATAAAATTGGTTCGTTGCGGCCAGTTCTCAGTTCTCTGTTACTGTAATTATCAGAATGCTTGCTTTTCTTAATGATAACATACAAGTCATATTTAGAGGACGTCCTTTGTCAACAGATCTTTTGTATTACTACAAGAGGGAACTTTGCTATTGTGAATATTCTACTTTTGTATGGCAGCATTCTAGCAGCGCATGCATATCGCATCCACATCTCCAATTGATAAGTGTCTGCATTTCCTATCCGGATTACCTATACAGATTATGTGTACTGACATAGAAGCTTAATACTAGAGTTAGCGGTAGTAAGATTGAAGTCATCACTAAGATAATGTTAAGCATCATGACATAGTTGCCCGAAACGGAATATCCGTGTCAAAATGATCATAATTTGTTCCGCTTGTACTAACAACCTTTTCTCCTTTTTGCTGGATTATTATCCTAAATGAGATCTCGCGAGAATATCGAGGTGTTAAAATCATTCGTGGCTGAACAGCTAATGAGTCAACATTTCCTCAGGACCAGTGGCTCGATTTGTCGAAGAGCTGAGACCGTGTCTGCTTTGGTAATTATTTTTCATTTAAGATGATGTTGCAATAGGAAGATTTGGACTATGATTGCAGAATTTGGTAGATCGGCGTATTATTTTGAACACGAAGCCTTGTGGAATAATGTGCGTATATTTCGAACGCTCCCGTTGTATTTTCATAGTAGAGTTAATGTTTTGATTAATATACACATGTTTTATTTTTATTATGACAATTTTTGGTTTGAAAGAGTGCTTTTTTTGTATTGGTGTTTAAATATTGCGCAGGGAGTAGTTGGTCGTAGTAGCATTTTTTTCTCGTGCAAAGAGAGTGGGAAAATGTCATTGTGATCTGAATAAGTTTGGGACAGTACTTTATAAGTATGTTGTGGGTTTTATTCAATTGTATTTTTCGAGAATAGTGAGAATTAAATACATTGTCTTACTTTAATACTTAAAGATTAAGATGTGAAATTGGTTTAATGCGATGATGATTGACTTTTATCTCCTAATAGGCAAGTCAGTCTTAACTATTATTTTGCGTATAAATAACAGGTATGAGGATGAGTTGCCAGTTGAACGCATGGCTAAGCTGAAAAAAAGAACATTGTCTTATGCAGTATTCAATGGGCACAGTTTGTTGGTTTGTCTAGAGAAACAATAGACGACATTTTGTTGGTTATTAAGATAATTAGTTTTTTTACATTATTTCTTGGGTCGATTTGCTTTGCTGACATTTAATTTTTAATTATAACCTTTTGACTCTTTGAAGGCTGTATACTTTGACACTTAAGATTTTTTTTAAATACAAGTTAACTTTCTTATAGTAATTTGTTTTATTTTATCAGTTTTCCTTTACCCTCACTTAGAACAGAATTAATGTCAATACTATTAAGGGGGCATCGGTGGCCGAGTGGTCAAGGTAGTTCGTTTACTATTGATCAAGTGGTCTGTCAACACTGAGATTGCGGGTTCGATTCTCACTGCAGGCACGGTGTACTCGACTCCAGTCTTAATTGACAAGGATTGCCAGTTTTCCTACCGCAGGTCAGGGGTTCTCTCCGGGTACTCCGGCTTCCTCCCCCAATAAAAACTGGACGCCATGAAATAGCTGAAAAATTGCTGAAACTGGCGTTAAACACCAGTCAAACAAACAAACAAAATCAACACTATTAATTATGTTGTGCTTAATTTACTTCAATATATGTTAACTTTGTGTGTTAGAGTTCTGGTAAGGAGCCTGCTATTAATAATGCTAGAATTTTACTGAAATTTTTCCAGCTTTCGTGGGGCTCCCAAAGGCAAAGCACTTTGCGCCAAATTCACGAAATTATATATCAACACCTTCTACTAGTAGAAGCGGTAATAGTAGTTCGGTTGCTTTACAACAAGATCCGGTAGTAGTTGTTCCAGCTCATGATTTAATTACATTGAACTGAAGATTATACTATAGTCTAGATATTAGAAATTGATATTCTAAAGTAAATACCTCAACAAATCCAGATCTCACATTTTCATGTTATTAAAAGTTATACGATATGTGTTAAAGGTGTGTTTAGAGTTTATATAACAGATTATTGCTTATAGATTAAAGGGAAACTTCGCGAAAAATTGTAAATTTGATATGTTATTCTTCAAATAAAGATACACTTTTGCCTCTTGATGTTTTATTATATTTTCAATAGTTAAGTTTCCACATTGAATTTACCGTGTAAAAAATGCACTTATGGAGGACCGCCATCTTGTCACTACCTCGTCACTAGATGGCGATACTAGAGATCCCTTGACACCCAAGTACCTTAAAGTCGCCGTATGATAATAACGCGAAACTGTCAATAACAGAAGGTTGTACTATAAGACAAGGTTGTGGCAAAATTACGTTTCGTATTCCTGATCTAAGTAAACACCCCCCCCCCCCCGATTCGTGTAACAAATAGTTAACCAGTTTAAAGACTTCTACTTAAGACTATGTCCACAGCAGCAACAACTTCATGCCAATAGCATGTTCCAGAATAAAATGGAGGATAGTTTAATGGTATGGTGACCTCATTTTTCATCGAATATTCGTATGAATTTTGTCGATAAATATTAATTAAATTGAAAATTATTCGTATTATTATTTTCAACTTAATCAGATTATCCAACTTATTGAACGAAACTTTTTCATACAAAATCTTTGCGAAGTTGACAATTTTAGAAATAACGGTCATTAAATGAAATATTTTTAAATACCCTGTTTTCGCGCATCTAAAATTTACTGCACGTTAAGTACATTTATTATTATTATTATTAATACTGGTAACATTTATTGTGCTTGTGCGTAACACAGTTTCCAAAAATTTACATGTGTATATTTTGAGTCAACGTGTCCGTTTTACGTTTCCTCTGACATAGCATCTAATTAAAAGGTATTCGAAATCTTACATACATCCTGTGTTATGACATTTCGGTGTATTCAAATCATACCTGTCCTTGGCAGGAGAAGGCGTGCCGTTCTAATTTCGAAGTACATCATTAACCTTCAATCTGATTAGCTTTTTCTGAGACATATAATTACATGTCTCTTGCTTTTGAAAATGTCCGAATATTCATACTTCAAAGTCGGCATCGAATGATCTAGTAATTGCAATAAATATCCTGTTTGTTTACCTGTTAATTCTGTTAATTCTGTTAATTACCCTTCAAAAACGAGTAATGATTTACCTGTAAATTTTTCACGTCCAGGTACAACTACCGTTTCAAGACGTGCAAACTTGTCTACAGATTTTTTTAGTGTTAAAAAAATATACAAATATATTTTATTGCAATTATTATTTAGGTAATTATCTGAGTCAAATAAAGACCGGTTAACATTTGTGTCTTAAAATACTTAATACAAAGATCATTAAAACATTAAGATGAATTTAGTAATCTTAAGTCAGCTGCTTATTAGTCATCGCCACAGTTTAATATTATTCAATGAGCAAAGGCAGAAAAACATATTTTTAAACTGGATTATTTATCATATTTACTGGAAAATTACATTTATCATGTCACAAACGCAGTCACGTGATAAAATACTGTCAATACACAAAATTTTACCACCTTTAATCCACTCTAGAAGCGTTACGGTAAAGAATACAATAAAACATCAAAAGGCAATTATATTTCTTTTTATTTTGAAAAATAACATATCAAATTTTCATTTTTTCGCGAAGTTTCCCTTTAATGAAATGGACAGTCTGCAAACAATCTGCTTTTAAAATCAAATTAACGTTATGAGGTTTTTTAACCGTTTTTACATAGGACTTATGTTTGCAATCTCATTATTATTTGAGCGAGTATACTGATTTTTACGGAAGCGTATAATGGACTCGTGTTGCCTTAATAAGACAACCTTATAACGTGATTTTTGTTTGCAAACGTCATTTATTTCTTCAGGATAAACTTATAAACTACGATTACAAGAAAAAACTACTCGTCCGCGACTTTAATACGCTTTACTAAAGCTACCATGTCCTTATATTTTTATTTACTTATATTCTTTCTTTTGTAAATCTACGGAAGCCGTAAGGGGGACATGAAAAATAAGAAGAATTTTTTTTAAATCGTGATCTCGATAAAACAAAATGGTTATATCGAGATCTCGATAAAACAGTCTATCGTTATCTCGAGAAAACGATATTGTTTTATCGTGATCTCAATATAAAGATATCGTTTTCTCGAGATAACAGGATCGTTTTCTCGAGATAACATTATCGTTTTCTCGAGATAAATCTAATTTTAAATTGAAATCAAAGGTCAGTTTAATTCCGAACATTTTTGTTCGAAGTCTTCCCGTAATAAAAGTATAAGTGATTGTAAAATATAATCAATACTTTGTTCAACAAAGAATCTTATCTATAACCTATCATTTTCAGTTACTGAATTTAAAAATCATTCAGCTAGATTAGAAAATCCTGAAGTCTCCGAGTTTGCGAGCGTCGGGCCCTCATGACACAACAAGACTAGCATGTCACCGATGTGATCCGTGCCAAATCTTCAAGTCACAGGCTAATGAACTTTTCTAGTCTCGTCTACGCTGTTCAAACTACATGTACATGTACAAAACTATTTACCGTTTATGGTTCATTGATTCGATGTTATCTTTACGTGCAACGAGCTGTATTTCATCTGTTCTGGAAAAACGGGTCAAAGGGTAAAAATTTGGAATGGTTAGAATGCCACTGGAAAAAGTAAAGGATGGGTATGTGCTGAAAATTAGTCAGGCTTTCGTCTTTCCGTAGTACGACCCTATCGCCCCAAAGGGCATCCCAAGACGCGCTATGCAGATCTGTGGGTCGAGCATTGTGAACTCTCACAATATGTTCCCACTTCTAAAAGATTAAGTTTCAACGAGATGATCTCAGTTATGAACAGTAAATTATCCAGTGTTAATGCACAAAGGCAGATGAAATAGCACGATGTCTGAACACTTCTTCATTAAAAACAAAACAATATCGAAAAATCCTCGATTGCAGAAGGTTATTGATTTGTTGTTTGATCTACGTCCTATGCAGTATTTAAGATTTATTCCAGATGAAAACAAGTTGACAAACAATACAAGGACAAACCAACGGATACAACATTTTGACTGCCATTTGCAAAGTATGGAGTATTGGGTAAGGAAGAAAATTTTAGCCTCTTGTAGAAGCTACAATTGGGGCTCTTCAAAGTGTCCTACCCCTTTTCAAGCACGTTACCTACAATTGTTTGTAATCGGGCTATCCATGCTATACGAAAACAAACCAACCACACAGGGACAACGTACTCTTCACGCCACTTACGGAAACGCTAAGGAGATGTGTCGGTCGAACACTGGACTCCCAGTTTACGGTAATGTTTAACATTTAGTTTTCTCCCGAATAGCGAGTATACATGTACACTAGACCTTTATCTGCGTCTTCATTTAACAGACTTTCACTACCGTAAAAGATCAAGTATACAACCAATTAGCACAACGCTGACGTCAGCTGCATTTCATTTAATATCAAGAAGAACGGTTAATTCAGATGATGATAAACAAACATAGTGTCATCTGAAATAAAATCTCACCAAATATCCGATAAGCATTAGGAACATTTATTAGAACGTGTAACAGTTTCTCGTGTTAAAGGCAGACTAGCAATATTGCTGGATATTACATTGAATGAATGGATGCTTTACGTCCAGCGAGCAGTATTTCAGCTATATTCAGGACGAGAACAAGTTAACAAACAATAACTCAACGGGAAAAGGGGATGGGACAAAAGGAACACAATTTTGACAGCCACAGGAAAAGTATGGTGTAATGGGTAAGGTTGGGACATTTAGTTTTTGTATCGGCTGCAATAAGAATACTTTTGTTCGAAATCTAAAACAAGGGTCTTAAGCGTGTAAGGAGCGTCGAAGTCTTTAACACATCAACCACTTCGTCCGCGGCCAGGTTTCCGTATTATGACTTGACACCCCAAAACTAGAGGGTCTCCCTATCCGCCAACCGCTGACGCGCTGGGCTAATCTGTGGACCGAGCATTGGGAACCCTCCGAGTTTGGTCTCAGTTAACCCTTTATAAATGATTCACGTCTTCCTGAATTTGTAAAGGATGTTTACCTGGTGGGAAGAAAATAATTATACATTTACTTGTTTTTTATTTCTATTTATGTAATATGTAATAGATAAACACCAAACATATTCTGAATATTAAATGATAAGTAGGCCTTAACATTTCGGTTAATTTAGTGTCTGCTAGGTGATATAGACTTCATAACATTATACAATATATGACTTTGATATAGATCGCTATCAGGATTTATCAGCCAGAGAAAATGTAATATTCGCCGAGTCGCTAGGCGAGCTGCATATACCTTTTTGAGGGCTGATCAATCCAGATAGCGACCGTATATCAAAGTGATTCATTGTTTTATTGCATGAATAAAACCACCATCTCACTTGATCAGAAAAACAGAGGATTCCTTTTCTACTGGAGCCCCTGCTTACATTTTGTAATTGTTGTTACCCTAAATATTTTTATTTAATACTGCATTATGTTATCAATTTGCTAGTAATCCAGAAATTCCAGTTTCAAATATTGAGAAGAGTATAAACGAATCAACATTTTGCAGAGCCGACGTTCCTCCCATTAGTTGTTGTTACGCACGATGTACAATTAATACAATCGATTTGATTGAATGAATGAAATTGTTAAGACGGCTATTCTGATTGGCTAAAACATAAAAACCAGGTCGATATCGCATTCCGCTTGACTACTATGCAGCGGAATCGAGCAGCGTACAAATATTTTATGTCATTTTAGTACTGTTGCAATTTATCGTGACCCAAAAGTTGCTTTTAGGCCCATCAAAAACAAGCAAAATTTTATTGTTTGAAACAGTTGAAAATATTATAGGCCCGCTTGGACGAAGAGAGAGGGTATATTTGTTTACCCCTGTCTGTCTGTCCTTCCATAACTTTCGTAACAGTTTTCTTAGCAACTGCTTGTCAGAACCACTTGAAATTATTTATGCTCTTACTATGTGGTCCTATATTGCGACTTACGATTTCACGTATGTTGCAGATATCAGTGACCATTCATGTCACAATTGAGCTGTTTTTATCGGCTTGCATTTTCTATCGCGATAGTTGTTTAAGGCATCGCGATACATCTTAAAATCATCGCGATGTATAAAAACTTTAAGCATAGTGTACAAAGTATCGGCTTACTTTTAAAAAGCATCGGCTTACTTTTTTCATCTTCCTGACAGATCGAGTCAAAATTGTGATATTTCTATCGGCTTGCTTTTTTCTAACGCGAAACGTTTGAAAAGCATCGCGATAAAAAACAAGCATGGCGATACTTGTTAAAAGCATCGCGATAATTCTTAAAAACATCGTGATGCTTTTAAGAAGTAACGCGATGTTTTTACTGATAAGTCTTCCCATGGCAACTTTTTGAAAATGTATTTGGTCATTGCAACTCATAACGTGATGGAAGGTAGAATCAATTATATATAAAATTGATCTTGATTGGTTCATATTTGTAGGGGAAGCAATAGCTTGGTCTGATAAAGCCTTTATTCCATTTGAGTAAATTAATATTGAACGTATTATTATACTCGCTTAACATATTATGTGGAATTTGAAAACCACACTCTTAACCCTTCTACTGCTCCATCCTTAATTTATGTACTGAAAAGTAAAAGAGTTTTCTTTCCATTATATAGGTTTTCAATTCAGAAATAGACGTTATTGACATAGTATGTGAACGTTATGTACTATATAGATTTATCTTCGAGAGAACATACATCTTGAACGTTCATACTTCGGGAATTTTTTCTGTTGATAAAAGCTGCTTTATCTTCCCATGGCCACTTTTTGAAAATGTATTTGATCAATGCAACTCATAACGTGATGGAAGGTAGAATCAATTATATATAAAATTGATCTTGATTGGTTTGCCATTTAAGGAACAGATTTTCTGGACAAAAAGCCCTTTGTAACACTATCAACTTCACTCTCCGGCACAGAGAACATAACTGGTTCACAGATATAACCTCTGCCACACGTCATCATCCATTTACTGCGGGACTACATTTGTCGTCTGCCCGTGACGTTGGTAAACAAAGAACGATGTTTGTAAAATAATACACGAGATATTATTTATTTTTAAAATAATCTTTTTAAACACTTTTGATACATTTTTATATTGAAATTACTATGTTTGTACGAGAAGCTTATCCGTCATGAGAGATATCTCTCACAATGTCAACCAATGGTATGGCAGATGTGATTGTGGTTGACGTAGGATACCCAGAATCCTTTGCGTGGAGATTGTATCAACTTCTTTTAATGCCGTACTCGTGTCATATCCCAAGAGAAATATTTCAGCTTAACCCAGGACGAGACTATAATATGAAAGGATATTTTAGATACATAAGTGTCAGAAAATTGCTTATTGACAATGTAAAAACTGATATGTTTACTAAATGCAAAACCCCTTTGGAGAAATATTTTTGCTTGCAATTTTTTATTATTCTATATTTTACCTTTTTATTATGAAAATTCAGTAGAAAAAATGTAGATAACTTGTCCATGTTTTATAATATGCCTAATTGTTTAGTTGTTGCAAATCGTTCTTGACTTTTGCTACGGGAATTTTATATAATAATACGATGTTTACAAATGTTCGTCTGCTTTCGTGACGTTCAATGGTATTCGGACAAACCGCGAGACCGAAGGATTTCGAGTAGACAACAATCGATTGTTCCTAAAGTACACTTCCGTTCTAATAAAGGTAAAATTTTAGAATGGAAAATCGCTCTTTCAAAATTAAAAAAACTGCCATATTTCAAAACGCTGAATATCTCGAGGAAATAATTATTGATTTCAAAAAGTACCCTTCTTGATCTACAGGAGCATAAACTGAACCATACGCGGTAAGCAGTTTTCATTTTTTCACACAAAAAATTCTCTTCAGAATATGGAAGATCATTGAACATTATTCTTTGCTTTTACATAAAGAGCTTCTGTCTTCAGGCGATCGATGATATTCTTGGATACAACAAGAACACGACCGCTTGCCTGGTAATTTCAAATGTACATATAAATTCCGATATGTATGGTAAATGTCATTTTAGGGTCGAACTAACTTATAGTAAGTGTTGACGTTGATAGAGCTGATTTTTTGTGTTTTTTTATAATATTGATTCTAAACCAAGACAGCAACATTAAGAAATTCATTGAATAATAAAAAAATAATTTTTGGGGTAATGATAACTTTTTTACTGAAGAATCGCAGATTTCTGTAAATAATTTATACAATTAACAAATAAAGATAGATGGGTGAATTTAGTGACTAAAATCATAATTAGATATTTATTGCTTAGTTTAAGGCATCAACATTTATGAATGAAATCAACATTCAAAGGAGATTTCTAAAGTAACAGTACTTGAGTTTGTTTTTAACTTTTAAATCATTTCTCTGAAAACAATGTCTTGAATAAGCAAAGTGTACTACGAAAGCCCAGAAGGCTCATTCGAGATTCGAAATTCGAAATTCAATATAGTTATTACCAAACAGATTGTGTGTGACATAATTGTCTACCAATCGGAATAGTTCTTATATAAACGTAGCCATGTGCTATTATTTTTATTTGGAGTTTTAACCGTCGACATATTTGTCAAAGAATGACTGTGTTCAACATGCTTTTGTTAAAAAATAAAATGTATAAGCTTTAGTTGTTATTTAATCAAATTAATTCAGTTCTCAATAACATCTTGATTTTACAAATCAAGAACAAGAATGTACCTGTAGAACGTAATTGAACAATGTAGGAAGTACACCATATGTAGTTGTGCATGTTACCAGGGAATTTTGATCTTAAAATTTTAGTGGGAGTTATGGCCCTTGGAACTTAAAATTTGCTGAAAATACTCATTTATCATCTTGTCGGAGCTACTCCTTTAAAAAAAAACTTTATGGAGTTATACAAAACTTGGTATGTAGTAGGTACAACATATTTAGTTGTGCATATTACCAGGGCATTTTGGTCCTCAAATTTTGTGTGGGGGCTATCAGGGGTGGATCCAGAGGGGGCCCTCCCTTTTGACGGAAAAAATTGGTTGCATATATTGGAAATCATTGAAGCATGACAAAAGTTGGCCCCCTCGGCCAGTCAGTGCCCCCCTTTCGAAATTTCTGGATCCGCCACTGGCTTATTTTGGCCCTTTGAACTTAGAAATGTGCTGACAATACCCATTAATTCTCTTGTCAGCACAAATCCTCTGGAACTACTCAATACTATACAAAATTTTATGAAACTTGGTATGTACCTAGTACGCCATATATGTAGTTGTGAATATTATCAGGAACTGTTGATTCCTTAATTTATGTGGTAGTTATGGCTCTTTGAACTTTGAATTTTCAGTAATCCTCAATAATCATGGTTTTCGCTTTAACTTCCCTAAAACTACTCAACCAAATTTTATGTAGTTGCGATATAACCAAGGAATTCTGATTGGTAGAGATTATGTCACACGCAATCTGATTGGCTAAAACTTATATTGAATCTCGAATCTCGAATAAATAAGAACTATTCTGATTGGTAGACGATTGTGTTACACGCAATCTGATTGGTTATAACTTTATTGAATTTCGAATCTCGAATTTCGAATTTCGATTCTCAAATCTCGAATGAGCCGTCTGGGCTTTGAAATATTTTCTTAAGTTTAATTTATTTAACTACTGGTATTCGTAGTTGAATAAATACATCTTAAATACATTTAACAATAAAAACGATCTGGAGAAAAATGCCATTCAAAAATAAAATGCCCCCGTCTGATACATTGTATGTTCCGTCAAAAAGGAAGTAGAATAGCCATGGAACTGAAAAGGTGTGGCAGCGGCGAAGGGGGAAACCTAAAGCCCGCAGACGCCTAAATACAATTGACAATGACATATAAATTGATTAAATATGTTAATATTTGTCTTTATAATACTTTCTTTTGAGATAATACACGATGACCAGAACTAATGACATGTATCATCAATTAAAAGTACAACTAGTTTTTATTTAAACATGTAACCACAGTTTTTTAAAACTTTATGACACTTTATGACAACATGCATTTTAACCAACGTTAAAACATTAATATCTTCAGCGATTTCAGCAGCATGTGTTCATTCGTGAGAAATCTTCAAAAGCACGACTCATTTTTTTTTATTTTCCCTAAAACTGGACTTATATTCAGGATTGTCAATTTGATATAATTTTCTAGTCAACAAAAGTATTACTGCCTTGAATTGGCAAGATAATATTCCATTTGTCCCGTTTGTTTGTTTGTTTGTTTGTTTGTTTATTTATTTTTTTTTTGTTTAAATGGTGTTTAACGCCATTTACAGCAATTTGTCAGCTAGTATTCAGTTTTTACCGGGGAGGAAGCCACAGTACCCTAAGAAAACCCCCGACCTGCGGTAGAAAAACTGGCAATCCTTTTTAATTAAGATTGGAGTCGAGTACACCTTGCCTGCAGTCAGAATCGAACTCACAATCTCATTGTTGACAGACCACGTGATCATTAGTAGACCGAGGCCGCCATGTGTAACGATACATGTGTCTACTGGGTAAATACTTATAACATGTATGTGTATATTTTTATGTACTGAGTCTGGAGACAAACTCCTAAACAATGTTTATATAAGTATAGGAAACATTTTGGTATAATTTTAAATCTCGATATTCACATATATTTATATAGAAAATTATTATAAATCTGTAGGAAATACCTTTGGAGAGCGGCGATAGGTCTTAATTGCATGCTGAGCAAACAATCCTAACAAAGTCGCCGATATTTGGAACTTGGTTTGTTGGAAGAATCCGGTCTAGATATTTCCATCGCTTTATTCTAGCGTTAGCCGACTCCATTACCCAGCGAACCTTAAAATACATTTTGTTTATAGGAGTAAATAATCACAAGGAATAATCGGGTTTATGAGCAATAACAGTTCTCTCACAAACTAAATAAAGCCAGAGGAGATTCATACACAGTTTGATATGAGTTCATATACCGATGAATTAAAGCAGCCTTTGTTCCATGTTATAATTTTGCCACTGAAAAAATTTCAAATTTCCTGACAGATAAACTCAACAATTAAATGGAATAAATTGTGTTGAAAAATCAAACTTAGCCGTTATTTACGTACAAGTATTAAACAGTTGTTCAAAGTTAAAACAAATCGGTTAACATGTTTATGAATTGTTACTCAGTGGGGGGTGGAAGGGGGTGGTTTTGATGGAAACACAATATTTGTGAAACATATGTTTTATATACATTCAATACAACGCCACTAAATGTGGCGTGGTATTAAAACTGTCCTCTGGACAAAAATGAAGGCATCTTTGCATTGATTCCAAGTTCTTCAAGGAAATCAACCTCTGCCCACTACGAAGATGTCGTTATCAAACCATCTTGCGAGTGACCCGGACAGCATCTCGTTTTGGCTGGAATAATTACCTCCGTCTCGATAAAAACTCGATAACGAGCATCTTTGGGTACTACCATGAGTTTTGGACCTGGCTTTTTACATAAGAAACAGTATGCATGGCTACTGGCTGTACTGGGTATTGGGAGTGTGACTGATGGCGGACTTGTATTTGGATTTTCTCTCCTTCGTTTTACATCTGATGTATCTAATGCTGCATAATGTCGTTCTTCGACAATTTTATTTCTTTGGGATTCATTAATTTTAGTGACGTAATTATGTCTACACTAGCTGAAAATGACATATTCGTTATTACATTCGACCATATAATATTTGTGAAGAAATTTTTTCATTGGTTTGTGAACGTGTCGCCGGTCTTTTATTAAAAGAACACACGGATAAGATTTTGGTCCTGATCCTGGCATTCTGAAAGAAAAGGTTAACATTCAGCAGAATGAAAAAAAATTGAAAACAAGTCTCATTTTCACAATGTATCAAGGAAAATTACGAACAGAGATATTAAACTGTTTAATTTGTGAATCAATGGTTTATACTTTGCTTTGCTATTATAGTTAAACAGATCCCGACATGGTATTGACGCGCTAATGCACATCCATTTTTAAATAATTTTATAATCCAAATGTATGTTGTGACTGTAACTAATGCAAAAAAAATAAATAAAAATAAATAAATAAATAAATAATTCAGGGGTTCGATCGTGTGGTTATCATATTTCCAGTCCACTGAACTTTTTTTTTATCTTTATTAAACAGTCCACTGCACTAACCACTACGCCACGCTGAAACTTGTAAACGTGGGGTAAATATGTTGTATAAACGTTTCTATCGTCTGCAAACAAAATATATTTTATTAATAACAATTAGGTTGTTTACTTTTTTTTCAAAATGAAGTTTTTTTTATGGGTATAGCTAATATTTTAAATACGCATTAAAGCTTTTAAACACTACATCACCAGTTTATTCAGGGGTGGCATTCGAAAGCTACTTATTATAAGCTCTAGCTGTGAAAACGTAGCTTTGATGGTCGCTGTTTTATGTATTTTTGTGTGTGTGTGGTTTTTTTTGCGACCATAGAGCTACGATTCAACCCCCTTCGAACACTGTAGAAATAGCGCAATGATCTAGGTGCGCTCTAGCTGCGCAACGATCTAGGTGCGTTCTAGCAGCGAAAACGAAGCTCTGATGGTCGCTCATTTATTATATCATTTTTTTGCGACCATATGTCGCAAAAACAATTACAACAAAATAAAAGAGCTACCATCAGAGCTACGTTTCCGCAGCTATTTTAAGCTCACGATTTTATCTTCATATATGTCATGTTCCGTGCCTTTTAAATTACGTTATTGAAGAAACATTTAAAAAAGCTGCACGTATTACTTAAAACATAATTTAAGGTCCTTTAAATTTTGTGGGTATAGACTAACGTAGCATATAAACATAATAATTAACGATACGTGTACATATCGCTCCAATTTAATAATTTTGCATTCCGTCAAGAATTACCATGAAGAAAATGGATAATGTTTAAGAAAATCTTACCTACTTAATACATAGCCACTATAGAAGATAACAATAACTCTGATCATGAATGTTCTCACATCGGAATGTTTGTCTATATCAGTAGGGATGGAACAAGAATTTTTTTTAAACCACTCTTTGTGTGAAAAAACTATGTTATGTTGAATCCATTAATAAAACAAGATAGAAACAGTTTAAATTTAAAATTTTTATTAAGAAATACAAAAATGACAGTAATTTTACGAAATATCCAATTGGAGTCGTTTTCTTTAAAACTGATTCTGTTTCAAAAAATGTCATTTCAGCCTTATCTTGCACATGATGCGTCAAAAATTGCATTTCAAACACTTTAAAATAACTTTTAATTGCAGCCAATAATAGTCTCATTGCTCTTATTAAAAAAGAACAGAAATTTTAGCCATAATTCTAGTCCAGATCCAATATATATATATATTTTTAAATTGTACTTACTCCTCCCACTGTTAATTCCCTGAACATTCCAACGTACTGGCAACTTTGTATATTTTTGTTGTACAGGTTACCAGGACGAGGTGACGAACCTACTTAATAAATATTGATTATTTGCCACTTGCACGATATGTGAGGTAAGCAAAGTGTGATTTGTTTTCTTATCGCTTTGCTTTGTTTATTAGCTTTGTTTATATGCTTACCGCATTTAACTATGTATGTAGCTTCGCTTATGTTTCATATCACATATTTTAATTTATATGTCATGTAAATGCAAGTTTTATACATGTTGAATATTCATAGTAATTACGAGTAAAATTACTAATTAACAGTAACTTGGTTAACGAATCAGTTAACGAATAATTTTTAGTTAATCATTTGAAACTAGATATTTCACTTCTAGACAATGTGAGGCTATTTTTGTTTTATTATTTACAATCTAGTAAATGCAAATGAAACTTTTGGCATGGATTTTTATTGCATTTTATGTTGTATATTTGTTATTACAGGGCTATCATCATAATCATCATTAACATTTATATACTGTGAACATCTGTTAATAAAAGTCATCGGACCCTGAAATAGAATTGTAATTTTTCACCCCTCGAGGAAAGGACATTTACATATTTAATCAATATATTACTAATTAAGGATAGAAATTAAATAAATTGTTTTACTTTGAGTCAATGTTAACAGTTTTCAGGAAAAAAAGTTAGTTGCTCAAATAGTTGTTCCGATGTTTGCCGAACATTACCGAGGTCTGCTGCATTGACAAACAATGGACATCCTAATATGATCATAGGTCGGGAAAGTGACCTCGGAGGTACGTGATCTCATTTTTAAACTATTTTCAGTCATTTCAATGAATCTGTTACGTCATAACTTTGTTTGTTAAATGACAAGCCAGTCAAATGAATGAACTGATACGTCACGTATCAGTTCATTCATTTGATTGGCTTGTCATTGACGGTTAGTTCATTGTTAATGATGACGCCAGATTGTAAACATATACTTATCCATTTAAACGTGGTCAGAGAAGGAATTTTTTGGCCAGTGTTCACCTTAGCGAATTTAAGTTTAAAAAATACAATCATCTGCTTCGATAAGATCTGTATAGTTGAATAATTAAAGGATAATATATTTCCTCGCACTAAATTTATGTTGCTGCGTAAACAGGCTGACCGTATCACATTAGGATCGATTTTTGGTCAATATTCATACACTTACCTCCGAGGTCACTGTAATCGTAAATCGGTCTGTTAATTGACGGATACACACCGTATTACATGATACATCAAAACCCAACGGATACGGTCAAAACCCATCTATTCTCATTTAAATAACAAAAGAAAATGATACATCAACACCCGTTGTATAATCCAGTGGGTTCCGATGTATCATTTTCTTTTGTTATTTAAATGAGAACAGATGGGTCTTGACCGTATCCGTCGGGTTTTGATGTATCAGGTAATACGGTGTGGGATATGTATAACATTAATTTGAAGATGAAAAAATGTGTTCATCCTGGTATGATCAAGAAAACACCTGGTTTAAATAGCTTGGTCTCTACGACTTCTATTATACTTACAATTATTAGTGTGCAGTAGCGGTTGGATCTCGTGAAGCTTATTACTAACATAAAAGTTCCATCAAGCTTCCACAAAGTAGAAATATATTTTTATAAAAATATGTTTAATCATTTAAAAGGACTGGGCATTTTACAGTTAAGGCAGCCATAGCTTCACTGTCCACGACTGTGTTTTCTTTGAATCCAACATGACTGGGAATTACGACAAACACAACCACTATACACAAAGTTGTCACCGTTTTATAAATTTGAATAATTTATAAAATAAATGGATTTTAATTACAGAATTTTTATCAAATAAAAGTCATTACAATTAATAGAAACAAATAATATATTTACTCTCATCTGACAAAGCAATAACTTTGAGTGCAAGAAAAATAGATTACACATGTGAACTAAGTAAAGAAGACGATGGCGAAAAACGGCGACTTTCAAAACGCTCCCTTACGGTATCGGTTGAAGCAATTTTATCGCCACCATTCAATTTAGTTTCACAAATTGCACAATGTTCAGGATAGTAAAGTTTATTTTCTGAAAAGTAGTTGTGAAAAAATTTAAGTTTTTGGATATTTTAGGCATTATCAGACCATAAATAAATACCAGGTTAGTGGTCCATGTACAATTTTGACGGAAAACAATTTGGTATAAATTTTTACAAGTCAGAGTTTTTCAAATGAGATTTAATTCGAAGGCCAAATGGTTGCATTGTATTAGAATAGTATCGCTAAGTAGTCCGCAAATAACTTTAATAAAGTTTACGTTAAATCATGGACTATTCCATTGAACGATTTTCCGTATTATTTTAGAAGACGAATGGGGGAAATGCTTGGGTTCCGCTGGGATCTACCTCGCTCATCCATGCTCGGTGATGTACTTTGAGATCCCCGTAGGGCATGCAATTGCTGTCTTGCATTCCACACACAGTTTTACAAGAGTCGTCTTCTATAATATTTATAAATATTTTCTGCACACGCACAGAATATTTCATTTGATGTGATTATTTTTTCGCTACATGAAGATGAAGAAGAAGTTTGAGAAGTATGGATTTTACCAAGAGGGTTTAAGTGGTTTGGCCATGGCATTTAGCCAGTTGACAATTGTCTGCGTCTCTGTGGTTTAAACTCCTTTTGCAGCACTGGCATATGACATAGCATTAGAATAAATAGGATCACACGCTTCAGTGAGTATGCCACCAGCCTCGGGGTATGAAATGTTTCTTTCTGATTTAACTTTATAAACTACTTCTCTTTTCTATGGAATGAACCCTCATTGAAAGAAAACATGTAGGTTTCCCCACAGTTTGCACACTTGATTACATCAGTACATGTGTAGTCCTCGTGGTCTCTAAACATCTTGCCTTTACCATGACCACCACATTTCTGACATTGATGCAACGCAGAAAATTGTGGGTGAACCTGCTAACTCTAATGTTATAATAACCAATATGAATGAAATCAGGAATTATTGGAGGATTAATTGTAAGAAGGTAGTTGTTTAATTTGACGAGGCGATTATCGTTTTGATTTTGAAATAAATCTTTTTACCTTAGTATTGCTCCGAGGTATATTTTTGACATCACCGAGACATCCTTTGCTGGTTTTTTCCATAACAAAACTGAAATATTTTAAAAGAGGTGTTTGTGTTAACAACTATAAACCTTGGCAATTGTGTGTTTTGATCTAAATCTTAATGTAATTTATTGTTTTTTTTCTTTTTTACTACTAGAGACGTTTGAATCCGTTTTACAACTCTTGTCCTACGACGGGACGCCAACAGGGTTGTTGCTTGCGCTCTGCAGCAAATAGACGAATGCTCAAGGAGCGCAAGCCTCATGCCAGGGGTTATCTGGAAAAGCAACTGTTCGAAAATCTGTCTACTTGATTGACCCGTGAGCCATTGTATTCTTAACAGCCTGTAACTGAATATATTCATAGAATGTATACAACTAACAGTAGAAGATAAACGACAAGCATACGTAAGTTGAGGTACGGGCAATAGTAGGGTGTTTTTCAACCATTTGGATCCCTTCCTCCACCGTGTTGCCTTTATAAAGCTAAGGAAGCTTTTGCTCTTCAGCCACTGCCTTCTTGGCAAATCTTATAAGGAAGCTGTCAATCAAGGTAAACAAATTTCATAGAAAGGAAAATAAATTAACAGAATAACTAAAATAAGAAGAATTAACACATGACGATTGATCGAAGATACGGCTAACTGGATTTCCAATCTAGAAGACGTAACGGTCTAGACAGGTATCGGGACAATTTACCATGTATAAACAGAAAAGCTAAAATAAGAAAAATTAACACATGACGATTTATAGACATTTAGAAGACATAAGGGTCTAGAAGGTTATCGGGGCAGTTTACATGCAACACCTCTGTTAGTAGCCTTTCATTATAAGCTGCGGGAGATTTGGGTCTATTCTCCAGTTTCCCGGGTCCCAAAGGCGGTATAATTATTCAGAAGAAAGTTGAGAATGCCTAGGTCTTCACCAGGACTAGTTCATTCTAGAGACAGATTGACTGATCGGATATTTGCTTTACGTCCAGCGAGCAGTATTTCAGCTATTTTCAGGACAAGAACGAGTTAAAAAAACAATACATCAATTGAAAAAGGTGTGGGATGAGACATTGGGGAACCAAAATATTGGCTGCCACTATAGAGTAGGATAATTTAGATTTCTGTAGCGACTACAATACTCTTTTTCGAAAGGGGTCTTTATCGTGCAAACTGCGTGGTACTCTCCAAACACACTACGGTCTGCGCCAGGCTTTTTGTATTATGATCTCACAACCCCCCTCTCCATCCGCTCCAACGAGAGGGTTTCCCTTATCAGCCAATCGTGAACGCGCTGGGCTTCTCAGTGTGTCAAGCACTGGGTAGCCTCCCAGTATGGTCCCAGCTAAAGGCAGAACAAATCGTAAAATAAATACATATACAATTGAGTTTTCTAAGAAGCCAATTTGTTAAGAAATTAGTTTTTTAATTTTATTTATAACACATATCCACTTGTTAAACTTGTGTACTGGTTATAACCAGTCGTGGCAGTGTATATTGATTATAAACTTGTAATTAAGAATTTGCAACATATGTATGAACTACATGAATCTAATTCAATCTAAAAAGCAAACATAAGCATAAACTTGGTGGTATCATGTCATTTAAATAAGATTTTTTTTAAAGGTGTTAAATTTTGTTTTATTTCTTTCCATTTGATTGTCAAAAACAATTACTGGCTCCCGTAGAATACTCTAGTCAAAATGTTCATATAAAAGATACAGAAAACCACTAATCATTTTTTACAGAGCCAATGCTCACTGGAACTGTTCGATGGATAAATAAATCCACGAAACCAAGGTCCGTTCATCGCAGTTGCCGAACGCAACCCTGGGTGAAGGCTATTTTCAGGTTATAGACTATAGTTGGTAACGTGTTCATAAAGCACAACCTTTCTTGAAGATTTCGAAACAAAGCGTTTCAGCGCTTACAGAAAAATCATTCAAACCTCATTCAGTGAGTTTCAATATATACATGTATGTATATTATAAATATTTAAGGATACAAGTACAAAAATGTATGAAGCTGTATCTACATGTTGAATGTATGTTTTGTCTGTTATCATTGAAAAGTTTAAAACACCAATCATGTAATATGCATTTTAAGAAATAAAGAATAATAAAACACATGTATAAATAATTTATAATTAATTTCACTTGGTATTAATTATACACATTATAAAGTTAAACAAATTAAAACCATATGCATGTACTTTATTTTTAAGCTGCCGCAAACTCAATGTACTACTCAATTGATAAATATACTTTGTGGTTCTTTGTTTTAAGATAGTACTTAAATGTGATGCTGACAACGAAGATTGTTTACGAGATGTTGCATATACAAAATTATTATTTAGTGTCGGATGAATAGTTTTTCGAAAATATGTATACACCTGGAAAAATGTATTGCAACACATTTTTGGAATATGTTGTAGATAAGAAGTCAATTTTGTATTAAAATACAATTATTTCATAAATAAGAGCTTCGGAAAGTGCAAATTCATAAAATTGAGTTTACAATATTCAAATTCTTTTACACACACTTGTCAAACAAAGATCACGGTTTTGCGTTGAAATGTGATGTTGAACAAAAATGATCTAAGGGATTCGCGTTCCTTTGCAGAACAGTAAAACATGCCAGAAATATTTGCACTCTTGTAAGTATCAATCCAGTTTGAAAGTTTTAATAGTGTAACTTCCATTCACACGAAAGAACGCCCCCTTATACCACCAATTAAACGACGATTTTGCTGTTGTGTCTTTTGTTTCTATTACTGATATAATGTCTGTTAATATCTATACTGAAGGCATTTGTTTTCGCATATGGATGATGTCACAGATCCTGAATTCGGGACTTCGTGTTGGTCATGGTAATGTTTCTCCGGACTACTAACGCTATTGCGTCGTCATAATTCAAACACGATGCGGTCTTGCGTGGCGTCCTTTTTAAATGGATCTCGTTCGTAGTGGATTATTGTCAATATTTATAGGTTATTTAGGATTTTTGAAACGAGATGCGTTTTCTCGTTCATATCTCATCGAAGGGCGTTAGCATCGAGTTTCATTAAACGTAAATAATCTGTTTATCGCTGTTTTGTAACATTGTGACGTCATAATGTTACTTAACGACGTCTTGACAGCGAGCTGAGATGGGCCCATCCCAAGCTAGTAGAGTGATATGGAATAATATCGCACGCAAAGATCAAAGGAAAATACAGCAAAATAGCGATAAAAGGCATTACACTCGTTTTCTTGTATCTGTGCTTTCAAATTACCGCGAACAGTTAAATGTCAAGCTAACAGCCATATTGCACACGTTACAAATCATTTCTGAATCACTAACTAATGAAACAGTTTCTGAAATATTGCGTTCGGCATACAAGTGTTTTGTTGCTACCACAGTGTCTGTCGTCAATTACATCCAACTCAAAGTGACTCTCATCAGACCAATGGGCCTTTCTACAAAAGTCTTTATTCTATTAACGACAGGCTTGACACCATTGCAAACTTGCAGCGTTATGTCTGTGTTTGACATCGTGTCACAGGCCGTCTTGAACGGTAATCTCTACTGCTGTTCAAAAGCGGGTTTCGACTCAAAATTTGGATAAGATCCCTATCATCACAGTCAGATGTTACTGTGGGTCTTGAAGATCTAACTTGGAAGGTTCTTAACATAATTTATTGTTTGTTGTTTGTTGTTATGATTCGGATATTCGTTGAACGGTGGTGACACAGACGACGAACAATCTGAGGAACAGTCCCGCCTTTCTTATTCCAATAATTTGCAATCGAAGATCATTTGTCAAAAGGGCGGACCAATTTCATCAATGTTAGAACAAGATTGAGACAAACCAGGTTAAATGGTGCATGAAGAATAATACCAATACAAATTTAATTTCAAGCCTACGTGTGAAAATTTTGCACGTGCAAGTAGTGACACGATAAAGCGACGATAAACAATTTTCCCAAGGCATATAACCAATAAGGTTTCTCTTTCATTAAGTAATAATAAACTAGTACGAAATTTATGTCACTTCTTTTCTTTAATTGATGGTGTAGCTATACCTTTTCTCTTTAGTATATATATATATATATGTATATATATATATATATATATATATATATATATATATATATATATACTATATATTTATATATAAATTGTTGTTTTTTTGGCGACATTTGGTTTTTTTAATATTAGTCATGGTACATCAGCTTCTGTACGTATAAATAGGTTGAGACGTACAGGTCGGCGATAAACTATCCCTAAAAGTTTATTAACGATAGTAGCCAGATATTTATAAGTATGCTTTATCTTAGTATAGCAGTGATGTCTGTTTTGATGTGTTGTGCAAAAGGATCGAGTAAGTAGCTTCTATTTATTGAAAGATGTCATAAAACCATCGTATGCTCGCATTAAGATCCTGTTTTCAAAATGTAAACATTTCATGAATTTCAGGTTCAAGTCCACCCAGTTGTGTCAAAGACTGTCAAGACGCGAAATTATCAGGTAAGGAAAACTTGTTTCTATACAGTTCAAGAGAATTTAATTATATTGATTTTAAATTAAGTGGAAAAAATACTGTTCATTAAAAACGTTCCGTTCTCTATGTCCATGTTGACAAGTAGTCTAGATGGACAATCAGTTACATCAAGATATTAAACAACCCAAAAATTAATATTATGTCTGACAGTAAAATTATCTTTTTCTCCCCACCTCACTTGACATAAACTCAGACTTTAGGAATAAATCATAGCTTCCTCCGGCCTGCGTGGTAAAAATCCTCCAACAGCTTCTTTGGTGGTTTTGGGAGAAATATACTATAGGATTAAACACTGGGTTTTGGGAAATTATCAATGTGTAAACTCCGGCGACTCACTCACAAACTAAATAAAGTCCGAAGGACTTTATGTCAAGTTTGTGAGGGAGTCGCCGAAGTTTACACATTGATAATTTCCTAAAACACAGTGTTTAATCCTTATAATTCTGTGAAATAGCCGTTGCGATTTTTAAAACAGCAAAAACAGTTACAGAAACCCATCTAGACCTCAAAACGTATCTATGCCGGAAAGCGTAGGGATATGCAAAACATAGTACCAAAGGAATGGCGGTTCTGTAGAATATTGATAGGAAAAAAAACAAAATGAAACAATAAATTGTATTTATATAATATTTTATTTGAAATCTCAATCGATTAAATTAGAAATCATTGGGGCAGAGAAAACATTGATCCCTCTCCATGACGATATACGCTAGGAGGACGCCATCTTGTTTACATTGGATACGGAAAGTAGTCCGCTCAGAGGAACTATCGATATATGAATTATCTGAGAAGACGCCATTTAAGTGTTTTTATCCAATCAAAGCACTTAATATAAATAAATTACAGCATGAATAGAATTATAAACGGATAATAAAAGTCCGTTGCATTTGGAAGCTGAATCGAAGAATGATGCCCTATCTCTGTACTTCGTGAGAACCCCCGATTTTCCTCAGAAACAATTGCACCTATTGTCAATAAAAGTTCCAGCGACGCACATATTCGATCTTGCTTGGTTCAAAATAGGCTTAATGTGCCATGCCGGTGATAAATAGTACATGACTTACCAATTACATGTAGATTAGTATGGAGGACCTACGATTTCTTGTTATGAATAATAACGTTCTTTACATTGATCTTGATTGTCAAACGTAACCATTTAAGATTGATCCAAATGTGTTTACTTTTAAAGTTTTCGTTATTGTACACAATACTAATAATTGATAAAAATTTCAGAGGCGGCCTTGGGCAACTGCATTGGAAGTTGTATAAAAGTTAACACTAACTGTAAGTAGTTTATATTTAATTAATAAATCGCCTTCAATAGTTACTCTTAAGTAACAACATATATATTCAGGAACGTTCCTTGTTTGCATATTAGTATTCTTTTTGTTTAAAATTGTCGCAGGTGACACGCTTTTACAATTTTTATAAAAAATTAATATAGATATTTTATGGACACTCATGTTTATTGACCTGCAATGCTGTTTTAAATAAGGTCAGGAGATGGTCGGAAGCTGTTATGTTTCTTTGGAAATGTGTTGCAGGTCTAGACTTTCAGATAGTCGACATGACACACGAACAAAGTGCAAAAACGATTTATTGGCCTGGGAATCCGGAGTATAACTTCACAATATTAACACGGGGAAGAACTTCTCTAGGATTCTGGTAAATAGATTGTAATTAAAAGTTCAATTTATCTAACCTAATTAAAGGCCTTTCATGCATACTTACAGACACTTTCACTTCATTAGATACAACAACAGAATATAAAACACATATGCAAGTAATAGCAAATACATTGAAATATATCACATATTATATATCATAACAATTCTCCTGGTCACAACCTTTCATCACTGTATTAATTATACATATATATTGTATATATTATTACTAGCACATAAAATATAGCAGCAAAAGGCGTTATTAACAAATAACACATAAAAGTAGATAGCCGCACGCAAAATAACATGAAGACCCCAAAGAAAAAGAAACAATAAGAATAAATATAATAAGAAAAGATTCAAGTCAAATTATTAAATATCTTAGACCTGTCGGTTCAATTCTATGTTGTCTTTAATGTATGTATCTTTGGAAGTATATGATATTTTCTGCTATGACGCTTTAATAGTCTATTTATTACCCATAAATTGCAGTGGCACCAACGACTCGCAAATGTCTTAAACCAACGGTTACTATTTCTCTATTGTGTTCACAGTTAATAACGTGAACTGGACACATATAATGGTAAATAAAACTTAATTGCAAAATAAATATTTACTAGATATCAGTGATATAGTAACCATCCCTGTGGGCCCCGCCGACCTTGAGGTCAAGGTCAAAAGTCATCAACCACGGTAAGCGACACATCGCATTGATATTATCTACCCACGTTCCAAATATCAATAGCCTACCTCATATTAAAAAGATACAGCCCGGACATGAATTTGTCATTCAGAAAGCAAAAATGTGACCTTCAGGTCAAAGTTCCAGTTCAACTGTCAACAACCACTGTATTCAACACATCGCTTTAAAATAACCTAACAACATTCCAGTAATCAAAAGCCCATCTCAAAATACGAAACAGTTGCAACCCGGACGTGAATTTGTCATTTAGAAGGCAATAATTTGATCTTAAGGTAAAAGTTCAAGGTCAAAGGTCAACAACCACGGCATGTGACACATTGCTTTAATATTATCTACCCACTTTCAAAAAATCAAAAGCCTATCTCAAAAGATAAAAAAGTTACTGTCCGGACATGCATTTGTCTTTCAGTAAGCAATAATCCGGCAGTTAACTAGTGGACTATCCATTTGTACAAGATAAAAATAATCGTATGTACCACAATAAATGTACCAACGCAGCTAAAAACACCAAATAAATACTCTAAACACATAGCCAACACTACAGGTAGAACGTATTAAGGTGTATAAGCTCTAACATCTTAATACAGAAACTGGAAACTACACATCTGCGAATACCTTTAAGCAGTCATGTTGGTGAAGGACCATAAACCGAAATTCTGTATAGTATAGCGGAAATAACAACGGAAGTTGCAAGATTGAAGACCATTTGGAATCACCGAAACATCGCACTCAGAGCACATATCAAACTGATTTGCACCTTGATCATCTCATTTGTATGCATGGACCTATATACGAATGAAGGGTACTGTCAATAGAAATGCGATATTTACGAAGACTGCTTGACTACCATCACGAAAGAGGAAGTGAAAAAAATCAGTAAAGTCATTGGACCTTTAGAGAAACCTACTGACAGCTGTAAAAAGACAAAAACTAAATGTTATGGACATGTCACACGATCTTAGGGCTTACAAAGACATTATTCCAAGGAAACAAGTAGACGAAAAGGTAAACACAAAAACGATGGGAGGACAACATATCAGACTGGACGGCTTAAAATTGTGTGATATAATGAGGAATTTATCCTTTTGTTTTTATCCTTAGAAGAGATTTATGATTTGCCTTCTTAACACTAACAGGTTTATGCTACTCGAATTCCCTTACTTAAGGTACGCATTTCATTTAGAATTTGTGATACTTGTTATTGCTCAGTCTTGTGTGAATCTCTATATTCTCAAAAATGATCTCTGTGGGCGGTGCTGTAATCATTTTTTAAATTTAGTAAAATCCGGTATTTAGATGAGTCCACAGCTTTTTCAAAAACACTAAACACTAGTAACAAGAATGGGTACTTTTTGTGTGGCCTTTATCTTTAGTATCCTTTGTATTGGCATTTTTTATTGCTTGATTCTTGATATAGTGTATTGTAGTACATGTTTATTTAGAATCGAAATGATGATAAAAATATACACTTGGCCATAAGTTAGGACCCACCAGGATTTAAGCGGAGGTGATTTTTAATCAATTTATAACCATCCATTGTTCATTTTACGTTTCGTTTAAAATAGTCGACTATTTTAAAGAAGTTTATAATTTTACTATTAAAAATGTATAGAAAAGACCAACAAGAAGTCGTTTGTAAAAATATGCGTCAAAAATGCAAAATTATAACTCAAAAATAAGTTTAAGTTTGGACCGCTGGTAATGTTTCATATAAAGAGTTGGCAGGTTATTAAGATGTAAGGAGAATTAATTTGTAAACAATTATTCACAAAAAAAGAGTTAGTACATGTTTCGTGTGTATCCACCACACTTCCGGTGCAATTCTTGAACTCGTCTCCTCATCCTCTGGACAAGTCTCTGACGTCTACGTTGAGGGAATCGCTGCCTCATTTGCAAGATAATCTTTGACGATGCGTGCTCAATGAGGTCTTGTGATGTCGTCCATGAACACTGGTCTGTTTCCAAATAGATGTGCATCAAAATGGGGCACAATACGGGGTTCCAGAATCTGATCTCTGTATTTTAAAGAAGTTAGTGTGCTATCTAATGGATATAAGTCTAACTTTTAGTCATATGAGAAGCAGCCCCAAACTGTTACTCCGCCACCACCAAAAGCTGTAGCTCCCACACATGCGCAAGATCATAAGCTGTTTGCGTTGACGCCATACCAGCATCGTACCATCAACTGGTTTCAGAAGAAAACGACTTTCGTCGGACCAATGAATTCCTTTTCAAGAGCGAATATTCCACCCGATATGGTCACACACCCTTATGACTTTGTGTAAGTGATGGTCGCATTATAAGTCTCCGTGCTCGAAGTTTTCCGCAGTTTAGCCATCTGTTTACTATCCGTCTACTGATTCTAACATGGACATTTCGACTTCGCAACCTGTTTGCAGTGGTAAAAATGTGTTGTCTAGCAAGTCTTCGAAGTAGTCTATCTTCTCTCTCTGTTGTCTTCTTCAGTCGCCCTGATCTTGGCCTTTTCCAAACAATACCAGTTTCATTATATCGTCTCATTAGCCTACTGATGACAGAATGCCTAACATTGAAACTATCTGAAACCTGCCGCTGTGTCATTCCAGCCCTTATCATACCAACAGCTTGCCATCTCTCTGCATCTGCTAGTTTTCGAGTTGCCATGTTGAAATGATCTCGAAACAGGATAAATTTTACCTGTTACGCACGTGCTTATGATGAAAAGAAAAAAAGGCACCAAACTTTTTCAAAAGCTGAGGGTATTGCTTTTTAAATCCCTATTGTTATTGTATCGTGAATCGAGCGATTCAAAATTTTTAACAATATATATCATACAAATCTAGCTTTTGTTGATAACATATGTACAAAGAACAAGAATCAATTAATTTTTTTATTTATTTTAAGCTAAACCTGGTGGTGCCTAACTTTTGGCCAAGTGTATAGATAAACCTTTAAATTGGTTTTACTGCAAAAAGGGCTTTAACCTTGACCTAAAAGATCACACCTTGTCTAATTGTATTTGTTATTACATGTATGACACGAATTATAATAGTACTAAAAGTCTTTTTACTTCATTATCATTTGGATTGTAAATATTGTTTGGGGTGTTAGCGCGACCGATGCGTCTATATAAGACGAAACGTACGTCTTGGTTAGTATTTTTTTACTTTGGTATCATTGACGACAACGATTGGGTCGATTCCTCTGCTGGTGGTCCCCAAGGGGTATCACCAGCGCAGTATTCACACCTCGTTGCTGAAATTAATATTCTTGATTCTTTTAGCGATAAGGTAATTTTACTACCTTGTAATTTTGAAAAAAATTTTAATTTTAAGGTTTTTTTTATAATCATTTGGATTCAAAATGTTTTTGGTTTGAGCGCAACTGATGAGACTTGATTAGATAAAACGTTCGTCTGGCGTAATAAATTCTATTCGCCTTGGTATCTCTAATGACATTTAAGTATTAACTATTACATACGACCACTGATTCATTAATATGATCTTCAGTTATGACAACGGAAATGATACAACGAGGGTTATTTAACCATTGCGGTAACAACATATGCAAGAGGTTTATATTAATATGTTTTTAATCATCTGCCATGAATGACAAATGTTACCCTCATCAGCAGTGATTAAAGCATATTGATGACTCGACAGTTAGTTATTTTATGGACGAAATATATTATAAATGGCAATAAAATTCTCTTTCACTACTAGGGGCGGGTGGTTAAGGTAGTTCGTCTACTTTTGATCACGTGGTCTGTCAACACTTTGCGGGAAGGGTGTAGTCGACTCTAATCTTAATTGACAAGTATTGTCGGTTTTCCCACCAAAGGTTAAAGGTTTTCTCTGGGTATTTCGGCTTCTCCCCAATAAAATGATATAGCTGAAAAATTGCTACAAAATCATTAAAAATATTCAAACAAACAATTCTTTCACTACTAAATAGCATTTGATTAGACTTACACGACATATATGTCACATGGTCCCATTGTCTTATAAAGGGTGCCCATATCTTATCCGCAACTCTACTTACACCACTGAATGGAATTTGAGAAACCTTTCAAAGATTCTTTGTCACATAGTCCTATTGTGCACCTCATATTTTACATTTTGATCAGATTAATATTTGAGATGTTTTGAAAATTTGGAAGCGGAGGTATCAATTAATGAGCATTGCTCACAGTTTGTTTAGTTCTCAATCAAATTGCGTTCCCAAAAGCAGTGAAAAACTACACTATTGAAATAAGTGCTAGTAATTACTTCAATACCATTTATGTCGTTTAGGACCTCCAGACTCTTAAATGTAGTTTACATATTTTCACTTTGTACAAGTGTAGATCGTTATTATAATTTTATATTTACTTTAATTGGTTGATTAGTGATGATCTTTACATATTTGAAATCCAAGTTTTATTTTAAGAATTTTATAAACTCTGAGGCTCTAGTTCGTTCGTCCAATCTTACAAACAAAGCAGTATTTAAATCAACCGATGTTGTGTTTTCTCCAATCCTTACATTGAAAATCTAAGACAAATATTACAACTATTCAAAGTAACTTGATTTTGATGTACAGTGAAACATCAAATGCTACTATTTACTACAATTTAAATACGCACATACCTTTTTTTCTTAAATGACATATGTTACTTTTATCCAACGTGGATGAAAAATTGATTTGAACTGAGTTAGCTACTTGTAGTTTTTGCAAACAATACATGTTCTCGGTCCGATGACGTCTATGTACGATGTGTTTTTTATTCTTTCTGTTTTTATTTGTTGTGAAATAGCCTCTATTATGTGTCTGATTTTTTCGATATTTTTTTTTATTTATTACTGCATGTATATTTTTTTTATTTTCCATCATTTCTTCATGGAATTGTGTCCAACTTTCCTAATTACTTTCTACGTAAATACATTCATAACGATTAATGTGATCATTCAAAAGTTGATATGAAAACAAAATTATGTTAGCATGTAAAATTGTTTTTTTATTAAAGTTCACACGGTGAACTATTTTTACTGATTCATATAATTGTGTGTGGGGTCTAAACATTTGAAAGCAACAAAACCATAAAACGTGATTATTTGCATCGACAGTCTTGACATTTTCAACTTTTTATGGTTTAAAGTAGTAGCTTATCGTGCTAGTATGATACATGCGAAAACACCATTTAGAGCTGTATTAATTAACAGAAATTATATATGTAAATATTATTCAAAAACGAATAAACTACGTTTCCGCTATGGTTTTCAATTGGTTCAAGCTACTCACTTTCTGTTTTCTAGTTGCATCTGATTGTCCAAAATCCAGATTTGTAATCGGCTCTTGTTGTTCGGTCGGTTTCCTACGAATTCTCTTGAATAATATCTACCCACATTCCTTTAGCGTACGCTCAAATGTACTTTATATTGAAGATTTTAAAAGCTTCCAGCTATACTAAATGGACTTTTTGTGCATTTTAAATGTTAAATGTATGCCAGTATATATATAATAATGATGCAAATATTTGTTTAGCATACAGCTAATGCCATTTAAAGGTAAAACTAGATATATCAACAAAACTATTGAATATATTTTTCTTATGTCTTTCTATAGAAAAAATAAGATAGTCTGCAGTTTACATTTATTAATATTTTAAGTATGTCATTCACATATACACACAAAATAAATTGAAAATGTAAGATTTTGTTTTTGCAATATTTTTGTCATTTAATTGGTTTACGTCAGTATCGCACTAGTATGTGTACTGAAATATCGATATCTTCTTTGGTTGAATCGGGATTGTAATCAGTATTTTGTGTTGTCATGTTACGTTCCATATATTGACTTCTATTTCATTCATTGTATTGGTCAGTGAACAATTAAAATGTAAACATTGTACCAAAATCTCCCTACTTTTTAAAGCTGTTATGGAGAAAATTATATTTTCTATATCTTTATTTTCTTTCTGATCTTTATGCAAATAGAACAACACATATTTCTCCGCTCATTTTGAACATTAGTTCGTGTGAAGTGACGACATACATTTAAATCATAAGCAAAATTGGTTAAGTTTAGTGTAAACAATGTCCTTGAAAGATACATTGTTTACACATCCTACATATAAATTACAAACAAACAGATAACTTTAATAAACCCATATGATTTGTAATGCAGCTATGAGACGGTTAGCTTTTTTAGAAAAGCTAAACTTGTTGTTAAGAAACTGTTTAGATAAAATACTGTTAACGTTTAATAAGACTACACAGGTTCTTCAAGTTATAGAATTTATGGCAAACTTGGCATATGTTCCATAGTATGTACATGGAAATGGGTTAATTTTAGGCCAGATTAATATCTGGAAAGCAATAACATTTTTCCGCTTTATCGAATAAAATGTTGCGGATATTGTTGTCAAACATGTTTGCATTTCATGACCAACATTTGTTCTTAAAAATATTGTTTGCAGTACATAAAAATGTACTTGTTTTACATTTTTTTAACATTTGTATCAATGAAGAATTTGTTAATATCGTGTGGCTTGTTTTTATAATTAAACTTTTTTAATATTATTATTTTAAACACCACTTGCACGAGTAATTTAGATCTTTCTTTAAAATATTAATGCTTTTTTTAGGTTATTTAACAGTTCAGGTTCTAATATAGTTGAAATAATGCTCACTGGACGTTAAACAATAATCAATCAGCTAAATAAAATAAACGCGTTTACATCATTTAAATTTTATTTGTTTACTTAACTTGTTCTCGCACTCCTAGATGGGCTTAAAGCAAACATATAATTAATCAATTTTATCGAGGAAAAGAAACGCGAATAATATTAATCGCCAACTACAGTTACGTTTAATAGAATAAAGAAAAGTGCAATTGAGATATTGTGTTTGGTATTTTTAATATACGTCAACCTCATATCTCGTCCCCATATCAAACTCGTTAAAAGGTGCCTTAAAGCACTCAAACAACTATGGTTGTGATCGTGTTATTTTACGTAATATATACAGATCGCTGTTTGATTCGAAATTAGATTTGCTCTTTTTATATATATTTCAGTTTGTGAGACATGTGTCAAACTTCTTATTACAGTACACCATCAAGTATTGCTATTATGTATACACCTTTATTTTGAAACTTATTCTGAAAAAATAAACATTTTTTTGTAAAATGCACAAACAAATTTTAAACGTTTGTCCTAAGAATAAAACAACATCTAGAACATTATGGTTTCTGTGTGAATAAAATTGTACCTATTGAAATTCCTCACAATCCCTCATACTTAAAAGTGTTATTGTTATTATGATGAGTTTGTTTTAGTATTACTTAATGCAAATAATTAATTTTCATCCTAGACTGTTTTAAGAATGTATTTAATTAAAATTATATGTTATTATTAAGTTTAATAAATTAAACTTTAAATTTATTTAAAAAATGTTTGGAATATCTTTAAAAAGCTATAAAATTTTAATGTCGGGCATCTTGATTTTATTTTTAAAATGGTATTGTAATGAAGAGCGTAATGGTGATGTATGGACAAGAATAATGTACAAGCATATTTACCATAATAACATTAACTTGGTTATAAAGATAAACAATATATTATCCCTCTTACTTTAAGTGTGTATTTGATTTAATTCATGTTATTCAAAACAGATATGCCTTTAAAACAAAGAAACACGGAACAGGAAACGCCTTCAATGAACTAGGCGCTACCCCAGTACTGTTAAACCGGGGGCATCGGTGCCAAAGTGGTTAATGTAGTTCCTCTACTAATAATTACGTGGTATGTTAATTGACCACGATTGCCAGTTTTCATACTAAACGTCGGGGTTTTTCTAACAGTAATCGGGCTTTCTCTCCCGATAAAAATTTGATACCATGATATAGCTGAAAATTGATTAAAGTGGTGTTCAACAACATTCAAACAAACATGCGGTTAAACCACCGCACCGTTATACCAAATTGTTTTGCTCACACATCTCTGTTTACATTAAAAATCAGACTTAAACATACAAACCATCATTGTTAATATGCCCTTGGTCATCTGTGGATGGCACTCAGCCACCAAGGCCCCAGGACAGTATTGTATCTACCCTTTATTTCACCTTACAGAATATAAGTTCAACATTCATTGAAGCCTAAACGTCTGGTTTTAAATTTCTTCTGCCAAAACACTGTTCAACTAACTTAAGTTTTCTGCTTGGTATTTCAGGTTGGAAACTAACTATTTTGGTACTGCTGAACATGGAGGAACACATCTAGATGCACCTGCTCATTTTTATCAAGATAGATGGAGGACACAAGATATCCCCTTGGAAAACCTCGTTGGTCCAGGTGTTGTCATTGACGTGAAGAATAAGGTTTTACAAAATCCAGATTACAGAGTATCTGTTGCTGACTTAGAACAGTGGGAAAATTTGTATGGTCGCATCCCAGATAAAGCAATCGTTATGATGAACTCTGGTTGGGACAAACGTTACCCAAACCCATCGCTTGTCTTTAATACAGCTCATCCTACTGATCCCAGCACATTCCATTTTCCGGGTTGGCACGAGAACGCCGTGTCATGGCTTATCAATCATAGGTCTGTCAATGTTATCGGAGTCGACACGCCATCTACTGACTATGGAAGATCAACGACCTTTCCGGTCCATGTATTGTTAGGCAGTGCTTATAAATCTGGAGTGGAACATGTTGCTAATTTAGATATGTTACCAAACTCGGGGAGTATTATTTACGTCGCTGTAATGAAAATAAAAGATGGAAGTGGTGGTCCTGCCCGAGTATTCGCAACGATTCCAAAGAGTAAAAGTTATGGATATTAAATAAAATCGAATAGTCTGTTGTTTTTCGTAATAATATTGCTGAATTCGTATTTGTAGATTGAAGAGTTATATAGGATCTTGCAATCGTACCAGTGTATCGGATATCTCCAATCGAGGTAGCTTAAATAGCTTAAATGTGGAATTTTCCGTCCGAGCCTCAACAATCGAAATAGGCAAAATCCACTAATCTAAGAGTACGATTTCGTTTCCCTAATTTTCAAAAGTCGTAAATTTGCGAAATGAAATACAAGTTCTTTCAACCCCAATCTTATGGTTTATGACGTAATTATTTTAAGCCAATCAACAGTTGAGAATCATATCCACATGTGACGAGAACTGTTTTTCCTCACCTGTCAAGCAGTTTGTTTATTAAAATTAGAGAAACTGTTGATCCTCTACAACAAATATGTCAGTATGCAATTAGAACGTTAATATGCTTAGGTTTACTTTACTCGATATCAAGCTCATTGGAGTAATAGAATATAATTGAAATGAGGACCTGATCTACAAAAAGACTACTATTAAAACCAATCCATATGTATTGGTGAACTTTATGTATACCTGTATTTATAATACAAAGCGGGTATTTTACAGAATGACTCATTTTTAGATTGTTTGTTTAGCGTCTAACCAGCAACATTTTAATTTTATTCTGGACGAGAGCAATTCAACAAAAAATAATTAAATCATCAGAAAATGTATGCCCAACTGAAACACAATTTAGATTGTCACTAGGGTTTTATATGTACATTAGTTTAGATGACGCAAGGGGTGGAGTTTGTATGACATCACAACTGTCCACCCCTTGCATCGTTGAAACATCTAATCGTGCGATAAGTACAAACTTTTAGGGGGTTATTTCAATCTTATGTCCTAGCCTCAAAGGAATTTTTTTTTCGGCTTCGTTGGATTGAATTTTCGATCCGTTGTGTGTTAAATACATTCACTTTCTTATGTCAAGACAAATGCTATTTATTTATTCAGCATCTTAGCTATTTTCCATAACAGGCTTCACGAACCTCGATGAATTAACATTATATGAAAATGGTTTCACTTTGCTAGAATTTGATTCACTCTCTGACAGTGTAAAATCCAAGTTGAAATCCCCAAGTGGAAGATATAGTTGGACAGTTTGAGGTTTCTCCCATTTCTGTAAAAACATATTGCTCATTTTGCATGTTTTCGGCTATTTGTGACAACTTAATATCGTCTAAAATTGAACTGTCATGATCTCGCGGCCATACATTACTTGATAAATCTTTAGATTGCTCCCACTGACGAACATGATGAAAAGGTTCCATTTCTTGTTCTTTTGTTATGTCCTTGAAATCTGACATCATAACAGTTTTTAAAAGTTTTCCGATTTGAAACTTATAAAACATTATAAGCGAAAGGCGTGTATCGAGCCCTTCGCTGTAAATCAGATACAGTTAATGACTCGTACTGTAAATATAACTAAATCGATTATAAAAAAATAATGTTTTGATATCAGAAAAAGATTTTTTGAAATATCAAAATCGATTTACTGTAATCAAAAAATTTTCTTATATATGCAAATTGAATTTCTAATGTAAAATATCGAGCTACTGATATCAAAAATCTATTTTTTATTCAGAAAATGATATCAGAGAATAATTCGTAGTATAAAGAAAATGGATTTTTCGATATCGACAACATTTTGACTAATGCGAGAATCCTTTGCCGTCCAACGCTTTGTTTTTTGAGTGGGACGTCAAAGAGCTCTTTATAAACAAAAACAGCTGATTTTGCGACACAGGTCTGAGTCGGCATATTTCATCGTGTCCATATGCTATAAAACGTTTTCTGCCAGTGAAACTATATGGAATTCGCTTTTTCAGATGTTTCTCTCTATGAATATAATTATCATGCTTTCACTAAATCCGATTGAAGTCCATTTTTAAGCTCATTTCCATTGACACCCTTTCATTACGACATTTATCTTTCATTTTTAATAGTTAAATGTCAATTCCCGAAAATTCTGCAACGGACACACCAAGTGAGTAATCACGTGACTTTTTGTTTACAAACCAAAATTCTGATCATGGAAATAAACAGCGTATTGGAAGAAAAAACATTATAATCCTTCTTAAAAGAGAAAAGTATGAGAGATAATAGATTATATTATGCATGGAACGGATACAATGCTCTTTATGCCAAAGGGTTTTGGAAAAAGGCCTTTTTTATGTACTTTGTTACGTACTTCCACCTTCAATTCTGGACAAGGTATGTGAAACAGAAAGGGATTGCCTTAATTTAACATTTTTTTAAAAAAAAGATAATGTTTTTGTTTTCTTCACATGTGGGGTTTAACATGTTTGAAGGAAAGCAAACTTAAATGAAAAAAAACGGAGACCATATTTAATCAATAATCGGTCTTTTAATTGGAAAATTGTGGAATGAAAAACTATTAAGGCATAATTTAAAACTTTGAGTCTGTAGAGAGAACCTGTAAGACACAAACATTTAATAATTTCCCCACTTAAAGCACTAATGTCAAATCAGATCAGTGATCTAAGACGACATAATAAAGATGCATATGATATTTTGAGGGAATAGATCACGAGGACACAAAACGTCATTTAATGAATTGTATAAACACATATAGGAACATTAAGTAAAATATAAAAATTTTAATTAAACTGGGGCACATAAGTCTGATTAGATTGCATTACACTATATTAATAGGAAGGTGGTTTTCCCTTTTCCATCTGACATTATTTTGTAATTGTATAGGTATTTTTTATGGTTTCAATAGCATAACACTTCTTTTCCTTTTGGTATCCATCGGTCATGTATTGTTCAAGGATGGAAATGTAGCAGGAATTTGGAAGATGCAGAAGAGAAAAACTGGCATAGCCACTTGTTATGCTTCCCCAAAAAGCATTTCATTGCCATGTGATAATTGTAGAAATAGTAGGAAATTTCATTGACATTGTATGAACTGGGAACACTTGAGAAAAACAGTTGAAATTCAGACCTGTCAGGATGTTCAATGCTTAAAGCGTTTTGAAATAAATGGAATGGATGATTCTGTTTCAAAAAAATTAATGAACAAGTCAAGGTGTGATAAGGAGTGCAATAAAAACTGTTCATGCCTTTATTGAATGTGTTGGGTTTTGTTTACAAACAAACATGTTCTACAGGTAAGACTCTTCAAGAAATTCTTAAAAAATATTTGAATGCTGGACACTAAATCCATTGGGTTTTTTTAGCAATAAACTATATATTCTTATATTTGTCCATTTCTTTACAACAATTCAACAAACAATGTAGTTCGGTGTCAATGTCCCTTTATAAGGCATTCTAGTCCTAGATTGACCGAGTCAAGTTGAGTTATACTGCTCGGTATGTTTTGATAATTATTGGATTTCTACAGGTGTTGTAGTATTTCAGGATATGCTTAGCTTTTGAAGCATGAAGTCGTTTAGTCTAGTACAGTATTTCATTATGTAGTACTGTACTTATCTGGACTACAGTTTGCTTTATTATTATGAAGTGGATATTTGTGTCGTTGGTTTTGCTTCTGTATAAAAAATTCCCTTGAAACCTTTGAATTATATATTTGTCGTCCTTTCAATGGTGGATCACTCTGGGACCATCATTTTCATTAATTGCATCATGTCTTATCATGTCGCTTAAGCCTCTCCACATAGGTCTCTCAGCATGTTCCTTGTTTAGATCTCTATATTTATCAATGACTGGTTGCTTTTACCTGGCCCATCTGCAGTCTTACAAATTTTGGAACAAAACTATTTATCTTTTGATATTTCATCTTCTGTAAGTCTTATACACTTAAAATGATTGATTGATTGATTAATGGTGTTAAACGCCCGAGCAGCATTATTTCAGCTATATTCAGGCGATGAACATGAAATGGATGATAAAATGAACATGAAATGATGATGAATGAAAATGGGATGGGACACAAGGAAAAATAGGGGTAACGGATTTTAGATTGCCACTGGCAAATGGGAGGATGGATAGGGTCGGGCAATTCAACCTCCTGTAGCGGGATCGAAATCCCTACTCATAGCGAATACTACAGCAGCGTTCTTTAACGTGCGAGGAACGTGGCATTTTTCCCAACACGGTGCACTAATTTGGTTTGCGGTCAGGTTTTCCGTATTATGGCCTGACAACCCCAGCTTGCCAGGGGTACCCCATTCAACCACCTGGGGCACACATCCCAGTCGGTCTTTAGGCAAACCGTCCTGACACACCGGTCAGGGTACTTGGCGCTTTTTAGTCGCCTTTTACGACAAGCTAGCGCGACTGCGGTCTATTCTTTTGGCCACCCGGATCCCGCATGGGGCACACTTAAAATGAACCACAGATCAAAATTACAAGTTTATTGGTGCAATAATCCATTTCACCGCCGGTTTAAAGTTTACATACACAGTATAAACTTGACTGTACACCTCTCTTATCGATTGTTACATTAATAATTTCATGCTTTTCTTTCTTTCCGTACGTCGTCATTCACGTGCAGACAGGATAAAATTTCGATGCATAGTCTCGTTTTTAAAACATATTTAATTGTTTAGAAACATGTTTGAAAAACCAACGATGAATACAACAACTATTGTACAAGAATGAAGCAACGTTCTTATGCTTTAGCCTAATATTATTTTGATTGGATACCAGTTCACAGCACTTTAATAATTTACTTTCTCCCTACATTAATGAAGGGAAACGTTAACATTTCTCGTCTTATATTTTGATACGTTTTAAAATTTTTTATTTCTTCTTGTTGTTTGTTAGGTTTGCGTTCTACTTTACCGACATCTCTAAGAGTTAAATGCGGTACTTGTTTAAAAGTACAGTCCGTAAACAAATGTACAATAATTTCTTTAGTTGCAAGCATCAAAAGAAAAAAGAAAGAAAAAATAAACACTCCATCATCAATGACGAAAACGATCGTTTTCAATTGAATAACGTTTGCAAACCAAACAAACGTGCTGAGGAAACTATAGAAATGTACCAAGTACAACACCAACACGACAATTCTTCTAGCCAAACTTGTCAAGTTTGGCCACAAGTAGCTCTGTTCAATACCATTTTTCTAAACAACACTATACATTTTGTTAAGATATTTAAACGAATGGTATGAAAAAGTTCAAATTGACAAATTGTTTTTTTCATACAGTTGTAGAAAATCTTAATATTTTACCCCGCCCTGTCAATTTTTTATAGTTGAAAGCACAAAGCTATACCAATAACGCTGTATCATTTTTACACAGACAATCTACTATAGAAAGACAATTTGTAAGACGCTTTTTTCTTTTGAAAACGATTTACAATTTTCGATTTTTTTTTATACTTTCGAATGAAGCAAAACACCAAATGTTCTTTCAATTAAGGGTCTTGTTAATGCATGCCCTTTATCTTTCGTGTTGTAATTCATTGGGATTGTTGTATGTGGTGAGTAATAAATGATCATTATCAACAAGCAGTACGCATCAACTAATTCTTGGTGGTGTTCTCTTCATGGTGCCTACAGACGGATGACGTTTATGTTGGAATCCTGCCAATATGCACTTGTTTGAGAGAATTTTTCAGAAAAAAACAAGTATAATGATAATTTCTTATTATTATTAACAATCGAATTATTTACAATAGAAGGTGATACTTAGATTACTTTTATTATCTTGTGGAAAATCCATTTACAATAAGACTAAAAATGTGACATATGATTTAAACATTTTCATTAGTATTCGCTGAACAGTTGAAATTCCTATGTATGTTCACAAATAAAATGGCGTTTAAGAAATAAGTATGTAAATATAATAGAAAAACAAATATTTTGAAATATTGATAAATTATGCAATTTTTTTATAGCAATGTGGCATGTTTTGCTCACCTGTAGGGAAAGCATTAGAGCAGTCTGATTAAAGTACCTAAACTTATTCCACTTGAAGTTAATCAATATTAACTTGTGAATTATTATAGCCGCTTAACATATTGTGTTGAATTAAAAAACATACACCAGCTACCCATACTGCCTTATGCCAATTTATTTTCAGTAAAGTATAAGAGTTGTCTTTCCAAGTATACTAAAGTTAAAATTCATAAAAAGACATTATTATTAATAACAGAATAACATTTGTCCAGGTTAAGGTAGTTTTAAAATGAAAGCACTACTACATTGTTTACTTGATAAATCCTTATTCATCTTCTGACGGTCTCTGTACCTAAAAATGTTTCCAGTTAATACAACTCATGAGAAAAACCAACCAAATCATAGAATCCGGTTTTAATCCTTTTGGACTTCTTTTCATGGCCTTTTGATATTCTAATTTTTTCTGAACAAAAGGTAATTTTACAACTATATTAATCGTCTCTCTGTCTACCGTACTCTTTTTCATAACCTATATCATCTATCGCTTCAACAAATAATCTACTTGAATACATGCAAAGAGCAATAAACATCTCATCTTCCACAGAATGAGTATATTTTTCTGCGTTTCCTGTCTAACGTTATAATCAATCCAAGAAAATCCATAAAAGAATTCTCTCTACCAAACTGTTGCCTCACACCTTTTCCTCGTTGAATGATTGTATATTGGCTAGTTTTCGTTCTGTATATATATGGAATATATGACATTTTGTTTGTGATACAGACTTTATCACTGCCAGTATCAGGTGAGCCCGCAGGGCGAACCGGATACGTTAAGCCGTGATAGTCTGTATCACAAACAAAATGTCCTATATTCCTTTTATCGGTAATTTTCAAAAAGAGCATTTTTGGTCAATTTATGCCATATTTTCTTAAGGAACTACTTTTCGGCGGACTAATCATAACTAATGTCAGTTCATTCATGAATTGCGCGCCATTTTCAGTTGACGAAAGGCGGTTGTGTGTAATTGATGTGTAGCAAGTGTGTAATTTTAAGATTTGATTGTGTTTTATAATATTGTTGGATATATGAGGAAATTTAATCTCGTACTACTAATCGAGGGACAAACGGTCATACAGCAACACCTGTCCTGACACATGGAAACACCGAAAATGAAAAAGTAAACGAGTAACATGAGGTAGGGTAACTTTTTGCTATTTGAAACCACATAAACATGAACTATAGTCTAGAACTTTTACTTTAAACAAATTGTAATAATAATAAAAGTTATATAGATCAATACTATAATTTGTAACTGACTAATGAGAAACAGCAAAATGGTTGTTGAAATTTATTAGTCACTGTCACTATCAATCACAAATTTCCTTTTCATTTGTTTTACAGTTTCTTGCCAATTAGGATTAGGTCCAAAGTACATATTGAAAGTAGCACCATGAAATATTGTACCAGCTTGAAATATTTGTTTGAAGTCCATGTTTTGAACTCCTTGTGGCTGTGTGCTTTTTTTATCCAAAGATGATGGCATTGATGTCGTTTTTAAACTGTCACTTGGATTTCCCAACAAATCTGTATTGAATGAACTCTTGTTATATTTGTACTTGAGTTTCTTTCATGTATATTAGTATTTGTAATGTCATTTAAACTATCTCTTGCACTTGATGTTACAGTACAGGATGGTTTTGACCTTGACAGTATGTCAGACATAATTTTTTGTGTCTTTAGACTGTTCTTTGCATAATTATTGATGCTCTCTACTGATTTGTGACCTGTATGTTGTTGAACACTGGTAATTGGGACACCTTCATCAAGTAATCTAGTTATAGCCGTTTTACGACCAGAATGATTAGTAAGCTTTCTTTTAGAATCAATATTGGATTTTGAAATTGCTTTCTTCATAAGTGTTCGCAGTGTTTTTTCTCCTAATGCCATGTTTTGTACCAATATTTGCTATTTCCAATCTATTGACATTCAAGTAGAATGGACTATCCAAGTCCCAATTTGGTCTGTGGTCTCTATACTATAATAATAAAGAGAGAAAATATATATAAAATTCTGCAAAAAAAATTACCTGTACTACTATGGTACAGTTTTTAACATTTTAATTTTAAAATAACTTTTTTAAATTGTTGACTGTATTTTCTTTAAGTAACAAATCCTTGGTAGTATAGTTGTTAGTATAGCTGTCTCTGACAGAAGGCCAGGGTTCGATTCCCTGCCAAGGATTATGACTGAAAAATGGCAAAGTTGACAGTTCTTAAACGTAATAGCAAGTATATAAATATTGTATATAAATACTAGTACATGTACATTTTATGCTTTCTACAATTCATGTCAATTTACATGACCTAGGGAAATATGAGACTGACAAAATTAATTGTTTCTGTCAGTTGGAATGTTAAGTTTTTGTTCTTTGACAAATGTACACATTTTTTAACATTTGTACTAATTATATATATATTAAAAGTTAATAAAAGTGAGACATTTGACCTTATAAAGTCTTTAGATCACATTGAGTACAAATACTGTACCTTAAGGTAAATAGAAACATGGCATTTAGTTTTATCTGTCTTGTTTTCCCATGACTTTGGGGCATAGGCTCTTGTGTTTTTTGCATTGGTTTGTTTTTGTTTAATCGTTCGTTATATTTTAAGTATTTGTTTCCTGATGGATCAGTTTCTAATGTTACATCTCCCCATTTAAGTTGGCGATGCTCATGTGAACCTCGAAGGCCAAAGTGTATTGTGTTCAAGTACCACAGTGTTGATAGCAAGCTATCAGGATCATTTGCACCAAACCCTCCTGACCTAAATAGTTTTTCCTCATCATCTGACTCGATTGCATCTGCAGCATTCGGTCGGTTTCCTAACCCCATTTCTTTTAGGTGTTTTTTTTGGCATTCAAACACTCTCTTGACTTTTTAAACTCATTATCTTTGGTGATATCATAACCATATTCATTTAATCTTAAATATCTGTTGATCATTGACTGAAAACTAATTAAACTGTCAGGTTGATATTCTCTTTCAGTGCTGTTAAGGTCATTTGATTTTGAGTCTTTTCTTATTCCAATAAAAAATTCTTGAAGATAAACATCAAGTTTATTTCAGATTGATTTGGGTAATTTCCCTTAAGTCAAGCTTTACATTTACAAGAAATTGTTTAAAAGTTTTAACAGCAGAAATCATTTTTCTTTTTGTGTTGGGATTTTCTCGTTGGTCTACAAAATTTTTGCGATCATTTTCATCATTTTCTTTAAATCTGGAATTAAATTTTTCTGATTTTTTAACCAAATCACCTGTGCCATTTTCACTAATATCATGTCGAAATCTGACACTTCCGCATTATCAAAATTTGATGAATCAACATTTTCGTTGAAAATATTTTTGTACAAGTCGAAGTACGGATCCATTTTTGCAGAGCAGACGAATTTTATAATGGGATTGAGATAGATACGAAAACGCAAAGTAAATAGGATAAATAATGCTTTAAAAAGACATTTCTAATGAGAATTAAAATAAAGAAAGATGAAAGGCTATCAGAATCACCATTTTTATTTCAAGTGTTACAATTCTGGTAATTTATCCGAAACTAGGTCAAGCTGTCAAACAAGTTTGACCTTTTTATCGAGGTTGCTTTGTTTATTTTTGAACGTTCTGTTAGTTTCTGTGACGTAATAATTGTTATATTCCTCCGCAGCCTACTGACCATATAAATTCGGTGATAAATGCCAGTACGATGATACATCAAAGGGAAAATGTACAAATTACCGATAAGTCTGAAATATGATCCCTTTGCGTCAAGAAAATATGCAATCAATAAATTGATCTCACTTTAATTGAATTCATGCAACATGAGCTTCTGTGCTTATACACAGCTTGGAGTCTGGTACTGAACGTACTTATAACCTGTAAATCAATCCTTAAACGATTATTTTCCATAGTAACAAAAACCTATGACCTATCTTAGTCTAGCAGCAATATTTATGTTGATCTGTTTTGCAGGTATGCAGGAGGACTTTATATACTCATTTAATTAATTATTTGCAACATGTAAACTTGCCTAACTCGTTCCTATATGGCGAATAAGGGAGGCCCTCTATTTGGCAGGGGGCTTGTTAGGTGTAATAATGCTAACCCTTCCAGGTAACGTATTTTTGTAGTGCAACGCTACTTGCACTGTAAAGACCCTGATGTAGATTAAAAAAGAGTACGATCATGATAGTCGCATAAAAAAGACTAATTCTAAGCTTTTACCCAACATTCCATATTTGTCCAGTAGCAGTAAAAATGATCTCTTCCTGTTGCTGACTTTGATGTATTGTTTAACTTGTCATGATATATTGCTTGCTTGAAGCAAACAAATAGTCAATAAAAATGCAAATATTTCCTTGATTGCAGATTCAGTGCCACACGGTTGTAATAAATGTCATGAAGCCAACTTATTAGAAATATATAGGATCTTACATTGGTACGAGTGGATTATCGGATTTCTCCAATCGAGATAGTTAAATTATGGAATTTTAAGTCCGAGCCTTGGCGAGGACTTAAATTTCCATTATTTAACTATCGAGATTGGAGAAATACGATAATCCAAGAGTACTTATGTAAGATTCTGTTTCTTTAATTTTAAAAGGTAGTAAATTTGCGAAACGAAGTACAAATTCTCCCAACCCCAATTTTACGTTCATGACTTGAATACGCGGTAGATAGAAGCTGTTTTGTTTATGACGTCATGAGTTCTTATTGTGACGTTATTATTTTTAACCAATCAACTGCTGAGAACAACAAATACACTAGTGACGAGAAATATTTTTTCCACACCGGTCAAGCGGTTGAAATATTACGTCAAAATTAGAGAAATATTTTTTAATCAATTTTTATCTTAAGATGTTTTATCCATTGGGACAGGTGCAAATATTGTTGTAAATTTACATCTGTTTTTTATCAGTTTTTGGGTGGAAGTACAGTTGATAGCATTTACAAAATTTCATTTAGTATCTCTTTTTAAGACCTATTTTTATGCAGTCTTTTTTACACGTTGTCAACCATATTATCAACAAACAATAAGTCTCCCAAAAAGCACAAGATCCACAGCTACAATTAAACACCCAATTCAGATGTTGACATGGTATGTGATAGGATTTGACATCGTTTTCCATGATTTTTAAGGTATATCAACAAGACCATTTTACTGACAAGCAAATAACAATCCGACAGATTATAATTTTATATGTTTGTGAGTGAATTGGTCGTGTTTATATATCGCTAAAACCATGGAAACGGTGTTCAATCCTTGTATTAATTCATTAAAATTTCCCTGATAAATTAATTTGGATAGCGGGATTGCCCTACGTATGAATATGTTTTTTATTTTAAGTACAAAATGTTATTACATAAATAAACCTTCTAATTTGAATAAAAATGAATCTATATTCAATGCCGTTATCTGTGTTTACGCTGGTTGCACTAAAAGTAGTTTGGTCAACGTCATAAATCCGACCAAAAGTTTAGTCAACTTCATTTATAAAAAAAAACAATTTGGAAACTTTTAACAGAAGTAATCTCGACGTATTAAAAAACGTATTCTCTAGAAACCACCGAACAAATATTTTCCAAACTTGGCCATACTCAATTGTAAGGTCCCTTTTCTTAAATGCTTATCTAGCGTGTTAACCCTAGGACAACCATGACCACTATTAATCAAAATACAACATAGGGTCCAACATGAGTCCTCTGCCAAAATCTCAAAAACTTATAATAACGTAATAGCATAAAAAAGATACATGAAATTGATTAGTACATTAAACTCTTCCTATTTCTAGTTAGTTTGATGTTGTGTGATGACTTCTTTTTGTAAATTTCCTTTCTGAGTATTGCAAAATCAGTATTTACAATATAACTTGAAAACTAAGTGTCATATTTATATTTTGAATTGCACGAATGATATTCAAGCCAATAAGTGTCTAAAACTTATAATACGACTCTTATAAATTCTGCCCTAAATATATTATGAAATTTTTAGGTATAATTGAAAATTAAGTGATACACCTATAACATAAAAACCAAAGAACTCTGGATATGAGTGTAACCCATATCTTTTCTTGTTAAATATGCATATATTTTTCTTCTCTTGTAGTGTTAAAAAATCCACAGAAAGAGGGTTTTGCAAAACGGATTTTTTTGGCATCCAGTGCAAAACACATGACACGTATCTGTTCAAGCAGATCAGTTAAACAGAAGAATTTCATTTGTTTATTGAAATATTTAAACAAATTAAAACCAATATATCTTACTTTTCTTTACCAACAGTAAATCAATTACTTACAAATAGCGTCCTTAACATCATGTATTGATTTTTAATAATAATTATACAACCTTTTTTAGACGGGGCTCAGGATACTTCTATCTGCCGTATTAACATGAAATGTATAAACATTGGATTTAAGCTTTTGTATTCGAAGGCTGCACCTATTTTTTATTATGGAGCTGAGGTATGGAGTTTGGACAGGGTGAAAGACATTGAAAAGGTTCAAAATAAATTTTGCAAGTATGTTACGTTCATTATTGATATATTCATTGTATAGCTGTACAAATCTTTTGTAGCTGGCAAATTATTAATGATGTATTGTATGTAATGGAGCCGTAGGATGGAGGCCTGTTTAGTACAATAAAGTATCTTGTATCTTAAGAAAATGTGAGAGAAAAACAAATTGGTCGTAAGCTGTTTAAAAATATCTTCTGTTTTTCATTCTTTAATGTCAGTATTTTTAACAATATACCTTTTTGTTAGAATATTTTATTAATTATAATGATTAAAGTATATTAATTTTTCTAATTGCTTTAAATATTCACATTTTAAATAAAACATTATTTATATTGAAAGTACTTGAATACTTGAATACTTTATTCTCATAAACTACAGAGTTACAGAGAAAATAAACACAATTGGTATAATTTACATAGATTAGATTGCATGTGCAAACATTACATATATAATACATTTAACCTGGAGGTGCGACCTTTGTTAAAATTATTTTCACAAATTTAGAAAGTTTACAAAGTATGTCCTTTTCATGTGAAGCAAAAAGATTTGCAAATTTTAAAGTATTTGCGTTTGATTGACAATAATCTGGTAATAATTCTTTTCTATCTTTTTTAAAAAATTTACAAATCATAATGTAATGGTACTCATCACCGATTTCATGTGAATTACATAATATACATATTCTATTTTGTCTTGGAATCCCTTGCCATCGCCCTGCCTCAATTGGCAGGTGATGACATCCACATCTAAATTTGCACAGAATTTGTGAAAGATAACAAGGTAAATCTATTAAATATTTTTCAAAACAGAATTCCGATTTATATAAACGATAACAAATAGTTTTTGGTGAGTTAAAAATATCTGCAGACCAGTTTTGGAAAAATTGATCTTTTAAACGCTGAGTAATGCATTTTTCTATCCAAAGAGAAGAGTAGAAATTTTGTGATCTCCAAACATTTGATAGACCACAATTATCAAAAATATTCTTTATAAAAGTTATCCACTTAATATCAAAACCATAAACATTTGAGTATACATATAGTAACCTATACAATATTGTAGAAAATTTATTTTCATCTCCATTTACTAAACGACACCAAAACTTTATCATTCTGATTTGAATTGCTAAAATAATAGGATATCTCCCTAATTCGCCATACCCAACATTGTTTTGTGTTGATGGCTTAAGTTTTAGAATAATTTTACAAAAGCGCAAATGCACTTTTTCTAAGAGTTCCAAATTTTCAAATCCCCAAATTTCAGACCCATATAACAAAATTGGTAAGATGGCTTTATCAAACATGTCTAACTGGCATTCAATCGATAAGTTATGGCGTCTACATCTTTGAAGTAAAGTGAACATAGCTTTTGTTGCTTGTTCCTTGAGATATTTTCGAGTAGTGTAAAAGTTACCACTTCTTGCAAAAAACACTCCTAAATATTTATAGTCTTTAACTACTTCAATTTCTGACCCTTTTAAAAAAAAATGTGCTTTTTTATTCTACCTTTTGAAAAAATAAGTATTTTTGTCTTATTAACATTAATTTTAAGTTTCCATAAATCACAATATTGTTCAAAATTATCTAACATAAACTGTAAGTCACCTTCTGATTCTGCTAACAAAATAGTATCATCAGCATATAACAAAAGAAGAAGTTTAATATATATTGACAATTCATTTTCAATATCAACACTAACTGAGTGAAGACCCTGAATATTTTTTTGTTCTAGAAAAGACTGTAGATCATTTAAATATAATGAAAAAAGTACAGGCGACAGGTTTTCGCCTTGTCTTACACCAATTTCACATCTGAATAGACCAGTACACTGTTCATTATGTCTGATATAAGATTTTACGTCTTCATACATATTTTGAATAATACGTAAAAATTTTCCATTAACGTTATTCTGGACAAGTTTGAAGAACAATGAATTTCTGTGGACAAAATCAAATGCTTTTTCGAAATCGATAAAAGCACAAAATAACTTTTTCTTCTTTAATCGTAATAATTCAAATAAAGCGTATAGGGAGAATATATGATCATTTGTAGAATAACCACTTCTAAAACCAGCTTGGTTTTCATGTAAAGTAGAATTTTCATCAAGATACTTGTTAAGTCTACAGTTTAAAATTGATGTAAAAATTTTACCAAGACATGATAAAAGTGTCACTGGTCGGTAATTTTTTGGTTCTAGTTTATCGCCCTTTTTCTTATATATGGGTATAATAATACCCGTTAGCCAAGATTCTGGGACAAATCCAGTATCAAAAATATAATTAAATAAAATTTCAAAAATATCCTTCATAATGCCAAATGAGGATGAGATATATTCATTGATAATTTTATCATCACCCGGTGATTTATTATTTTTGGCTTCTCGTATTGCCTTGGCAATTTCATCTTTTGTAATTCTACTATTCAATATTATATTCTGGTTGTCAGCATTCTGTACCATGAAGTCGGGACCATTGTTAAATTTGTTTGTGTTTAAGTCCTTAAAAAAATCAAAAAGACAATCTATAGAAATATTTGTAGTCTCCCTTTTCTGGTCATTTCTAAAAATATACCAGAAATCTTTTGGGTTTTTAACTCTCATCTCTCTCATTTTGGCACGCATATTTCTATTAAATTTTAAAATATTCTCATCCATAACTTTTTTATAATGTTTCTCAGAAGCCTTAAGTCTCGTCTTAAAAATATTTGAACCATATTTCTTATAAAGACGTTTAGCTTTACGAAACTGCTTTCTGGAAACTTTGCATTCATCATTAAACCACAATTTCTTCGGTCTAGAATTTTGCTTATTAACTATATTAGATTTTGCAGATACTGTACCAAAGGTTTGTTCTGCTGAACTTAATAGAATAGAACATAAGTCTTGAATAAATATATTAATATCATTTTTCTCTAAGTTCTCTACATCTACTTCTAAAAGTTTAGATGTAAGATGATTAATTTGATAAATATCTAGGTTGTCAATAAAATTATTTTTCTTATCATATTTCCATTTTCGTATTCGATTTGTTGAATATGAGTTTTCATTGCCGTCAACCTGACGGATCATGTCTTCAGTTACACGTACCATAAAAGATAATGGTGAGTGAATATCAGAAAAAAGTTTACTAAATTCACACACTTCAAAATCACATATGTAATATAAAAGCGGACTTGAACATATAACATAATCAATGACACTTGAGTTTTTACTTGTTGCTTTACCAATTTTATCCTTTCCAAAACGGCCATTTAAAATATATATATCATTATTCTTACAAAGATCTATAAGTCTTCTACCATAATTATTAATAACTGAATCGGGGCTAAAACGGTCTCTATTGAGACATAGTTCATCTAATACTCTAACATCTGAAAAATCATTTATATCAAAAATGTTTTCTTCAAAAAAGTCATTATTACAATGTGATATAAAGTCGTTTAAATTGCTTGTTCTTGCATTCATATCGCCCATAAGGCATATAAAATTTGAATATTTTTTGAAACTTTGAAGCTCTTGTTCTATATCTGAAAAAGCATCTTTAACTGCATATGAACTACCTTCCGGAGGCACATATACAATCCCAAAAATGACGTCATCTAGAGTTTTAAAAACTCTTTTATCAACACTGAACCATAAAACACATTGACTTTCATTTTTAAAAACTTTTATAAAGTTCTTTAATTTTGATTTATATCCTATGGCTATGCCACCCGATCTATTTGTATATTTCTTTCTATTTTTGAACTTAAAAATATAATCATCTAAATCAATACAATCAAAATCATCTAACTTAGACTCGGTTAAACACACAATATCATGGTTATTTATAAGACATTTAAATTCTGGATAATTCAAACGGGTTTTTACACCGCAAACATTTAAAGACAGTATTTTAACACAGTCATTTGAAAGTTCAAGGTCGTCTGTCACGGTTGAGTTCGTAATTTTACTATTACTACTATCATCAGATCCTCCACGGTTGTCCTAAAAGTATCGAGTTTCTTCCATTTCACCGACGTTGTTGCGTACCTTCGGTCTTGCTCCTTGTTGCTCATAACGTTCTCTTTCTAGACCTCTGTTGTTTTCGTTGTCGTCGCGTTGTCCTTTTTGATCACGTGCCGGTTTAAAAAATCGTCTACCATCAATGAATAACTTGTCCCTCTTGAAATGCGCCTTCTTGTCGTTTTTTCTCGCTTCTTTGTAGTAGGGCCATAATTCTTTTCTTCGATCGTTGATCTCTTTCGGGAATTGTTCACTTATTCCATAATTGGATCCTTTTAGCTGGCTCGCGTTTTTGCCCACAGTCTCCCTATCGTTAAAAGTCTTAAAACGACACACGATTGGTCTATCCTTATCTCCTCGTTTACCGAAACGATGGGCTCTTACAAAATCCACCGGTTTTTCTAGTTTCAGGACATTAGTCATGAACTCTTTTATAATTCCTCCGGTTTCGTCACTTTCCTATATTAGGAAATTAAATTAAATATTGTACCATTTTTCCTGATGATTAAATAATTAACTGAATAAACAATAAATATATATATATTGTGAAGTAATAAAAGACCTGTTTACCTTAATCTCCAAATGAATGAAAACATGACAACAAAAATGGTCAGATTAAATTTACGGAAACTCATTTTCAAGTTGACGACATCCTACAGGGTTGCCTAAAAGTAAAATGAATAGATACATCTAATTAAACTGTGGCAAATAAATGAGGAGCGTGAGTGTGTCAGAATATATATATTTTGTTATATTTAAATTTGATAATTTTGCTGTATTTTAATTTGTCCAAAGTCTACCAGGTGATATTTTGTATTTTGGCGGATTGACTGATTTATTGCGTATTGACTTTTGCATCTCTCAGTCGATATAAAATTGTATTGACACAGATTGTCGGATAGACATCAAACTGTTACTGATGGAACACCGCAAATTAGGCTATAAATGAAGAAACTAATAAGATAATGAAATAAAGCTTTTGGCCAGAAATGATTTGAAAGTTTAATCCGTTTTTTTCAATCAAAGCCTACATATAATGATCAAGCAGTTTGAGTAAAGACATATATCTTTATTTAGTATAATATTAAGTCAACATTTAAAAATACAATTTCGATTTGTTTTCATTACATTTACAATTTCAAACATTTTACTTTTTATTTTTATGAATGAGGTACATACAATCTTCCCTTCCACACAACAAATGTCCTATCAAAGACTGATCTTGTTGATGCATGTCTCCTGTTGAATCTTCCTTTTTATAATTTTTGGGATTGTTGTATATGGCTCAGTAAAAATTGGTCACATATCCAGTATCCGCAAGCAGTACACCAACAACCAATACTAAATTTCTTTTCACGGTACTTAAATACTGATAATGTTTTAAAGATGTGGAATTATGCAAAGAAACAGGTCAGTCTGCAGTTATCTGAGAGAATTGTCGGGACAAAAAGGGATAATAATGATATCTTACTATTATTTTCGTTTATTTTATAATTACAAAAGAGTTATTAGTCATTTTTTTGTATTATGCAGGATACGCCTTGACATATAGTCTCAAAACGTAAAATGTGATTTGTAATTTTTCATTTGTATTTAACATTTCTTTGTTTAACATGAATTTTTTTCAACATCATAATATGTAATGGTAACTTATATCGTCAAACAAACGAGTATGAAAATATAATAGAAATAATAACAGAGACAATAGAAAATATATTTTTATAAAACTGAGCTTATCAATTGTGTAATTCTCTTTTGGAATACAGTACATGTTTTACTGACATAATTAATGATGATCTTTAAGGCTTCATTACATGAATTTGATTAAAGAAATTTCGTTCATTCAAAATTAAGTTATTAAGACCTAATCATTCAGGTGAGAAATGCAGGCTCTGTAAAGCATCTGGTAATTCATAATTCCACTGATTGTCCGTAACACCCTTGCTTACATACTAGATTGCCTTTATATTATAATGACTTTGCAGTATAAGTACATTAATCAGACATGTAGACGTTTTCTGTATCAAAACTACGCGACTTATTTGCACCAAACAATAATTTGACATAAACATGAAGCAATTGATCATTATTATATCAGTTTCAAAAGGTTAAAGGATGCAAGTATCATATGACTAACGAGACAATAAAGAAAACAATTTATCACAGATGTATAAATAACTATTTATGGAAATGCGAATCTTTGACATAACAATCCTTTCATGATTGTCAGTACATAAAGAGCATAAGCTGTTTAATGATTTTTGAGTTAAATCTAATCATTTTATACAGCCACTCTCGTTAGATGAGCTATTGTCATCACTTGAGTCTGTCATTCACTTCTTCGTCTATTAAATCTTTTCTATAATCATTCAAAAATTTTAAATTAAACGTGTTTTTAGTATACATGAGCTGGTCCTCTACAAAGTTTGTTAGTTTAATTTAAGTCAAACGTAGCCGCCACTGCAGTCGTTTGTTGAGATAGAACTTTAAATTAAATGCCTTCTAAAATATATTAACGCTATACAAATGTCTATCGCACGTACTGTACAAAGTCATTTCTTATCACTGCAGAAGAAATTTTAAAAAATCTCACACCGCAAGACTTGGCTTAATATATAAACCTAAAGTGAAAACATTTTTTTTAAATTTCTGAAACCATGGAAATAGTTGTAAGTTACTTTGTTTATGAAATGGCCCTCTTCAACGCATAATGTTCTTATTCTGATCCAATTAACATAGAACACTGTTAAAAATCTTTTGTAATCACTTTAAGTCTGTCATTCGTTTCGTCGTCTCTTTTACGTTTTAGTCTTTTCTGAAACAACTCACAAATTCGAAAGACAACGAGTTTTTATGTACCTTTACAAAATTTATAAGTTTATTGTCGGAAGTTAAAAATGGCCATTAGTGCAGAAGTTCGTTGACTTCAAAATGAAATGGTAAGGATATATTGGGTTGATAGACGCTATCCGAATGTCTATCGCTTGCTTCTCTACAGTCAATTATATTTACTCTATTAGAAATCAAAAACAAACTTATACCGAAAGTCGAAAGTGGCAGCCACCGGAGTCGTTTGTAAAGATAGACGTTTAAATCAAATGCCTTCTGAAATATATTAACGCTATACAATTGTTTATCATACGTACTCAAAGTCATTTCTTTTCATTCCAGACGGAATAAAAAATCTTACACCGAAAGACTTGTTTAAATATAGAAACCTATAGTGAAAAGTGAAAATATATGTACGTTTCTGAAACCATTGAACCAGTTATAACTTAATTGTGTATTGAATGGTCCTCTTTAAAGCATACTTATCTTATTTTGATCCAATTAACACAGACATCTGTTGGAAAATGTACAAAAGTCTTATTTAACGAAACGGCAGATTTCATTTTATGCTCCTCTAGAATTTAAAATAAAATTCTGATGACAAATATAAGATTTCTGCCAAAGCAGACTTTAACATAGAAACTGCGTGCGAAACGGTATAAACAGCTTCTCTTAAAACGTTAACCAATGATACAAAACCTGGTCACAATGTTTATTCGATTTTTCACCCAAATTCAAGACAACGCCCCGATTGAGTGAATATTGAATTATCTGAGATACTATTGCGTAAACTAAAATGTAGGTACTGATTGAATGTGGCTACAAATTAATAGGACGTTAACAACTAACAAAGATCGGGCTATTCGCACAGTTTAGAACTCAAACAGTCGTACTTAATATCTAGGTCATGGTATGAAACACTCTCCGGCACAGATAACATGACTGTTACCCAGACATAACCTCTGCCACACGTCAGTCTCCATTTACTGTGGGACTGCATTTGTCGTCTGCCCTTGACGTTTGTAAACAAAGAATGATGTGTTTGTAAAATAATACACGAGCTCTTTTTTATTTTTATATAGTCTATTTGTACACTTTTGATACAGTTCTATATTTGCAATTACTCCGTTTGTACGTGAAGCATATCTACCATGAGAGATGTTTCTCTCAATGTCAACCAATGATATGGCAGAGGTGATTGGGGTTGACGTAGGATACACAGAATCCTTTGCGTGGAGATTGGTTATGAAAAAGGATTTAAAAAAAACGAACAGTATAATTCTATGTAAGGTTTAAAAATACAACGCTTTTAATCTTTCATCAGCTGATACTTTATGTGTGTATCTATTAAGTGGTTCATTAGAATGAAGATAAATATATTGGTAGCTATAGTAGGTGTATATATAAATGGCTTCCTACTTGTCAGTTAATCAGTATAGAGCAATATCGCTCATTCAAGGTATATAATTTTCCTCTGCCATATGGTCCCTTTTATAAATTGTTGATATGTGTTTCTTTGAAGCGTGTTCATTATGCATTTCATATAGTTGTCCCACTGAGTTTTGTCAAAGATCTTTTTCTTTTACTTACATTTGTTTTATTCTGTTCCTGGTGCAGATCTAGGCATTCACAACTGCCCACTGAATTATAACTTTAACAAAAACATTCAAGTATTTAGACCTAAAGCATAAATTGTTATATTCTCATATATATATTATAATAGCTTTTATTATGCTATTTCCTGTTACAATCCTCCGATCTGTTTTTGCAGTTATACCACCACCACCACCTAACAGTAATTGATGATTAATGCCTAAATACTTGAATTTCTTTGTTTCCACAATTAGACTTTAGTAGGCAGTTGTGTATGCCGAAATCTGCAGCGGGAACAGGTGGTTCTAAACATAACATATTAGTCGTTCGGTGATTCGATGTTTTATATTGTTAAATTAATACGCGTAAATTGGGTTATGTCTTATATGGTAGACCTTTTTCTTAATTTCTTTGTGTAATTGCATTTAATGAAAAAAAGTATAGATATTTTATAGCTATAAGTGCATCCACGTGTCCAAATCACGTACTGGTATATTGATTAAATACCTTGTGTAAAGTATTTGCAATATCTTTATATAATTTAATTTGATTGAAAACTGAAATATGATTGGTCAATTCAAACCGGGCAACCCATATTATAAGAAATAACTTGCGTGACCTATGACCTATTCTAACGCCATTAAAATTCAAATAGTTCCACGACGTCATCGACGCTTTTGCCGCAAAAATTGATAAGATTTATAGTAAAAAATTAAATTATAAGGAATAATTCAAATTCTGAACAGATTATACGATATAATATGGTTTGGGACTGTTTACACCATTCATAAATCGCTTCGCAGTTTATTAGGCGTAAACAGACCCAAACCATATTATATCGTATAATCTGTTCAGAAATTTTAAGTATTCCTTAAGAATTATATCATTCAAATGTAAATCAAACTATTAACACAACATAAACAGATAAATCCAACACAAATCTTACAGCTAAAGAAAGCACTCAAAGACAGGACAACTAATAAACAAGCATTCACACAAAAATGAAGGACTAGAACATGTGCATAAACTCCTGGTTTGAATTAGTTGTGTACAACTTTAAGTGTAAAACAATCTACATCTAGACCTACAAATTAAGAACCAAATGAATGTACATATGCGTTTATTCCAAAGCCAGGTCATAAAATGCAATTCAAATGTGCAATAAAATAATATTATTCTATTTTTGTTTCTTGTAACTTTTTTTTCAAGTAAGTGGGTCACAATGCTCGTATAAATGACACAGTCAATCATCATATTCCCAATTATTTGATACTGGACCTGTTTCTATGGATAAATAAACTTAGGTCAAGTATTCGGCGCTGCAAAACGCGTCACCTAAAGGCGCTGGGATAATGGGCTGTCAGGTTATAGTTTTGAAAGGCAAGTCGCAGTCTTAGTGCGCAAATCATCTGGCATGTGTCACTCTCCTTGCACGATAGGACCCTTTTGCATGTTGCAAAACAAATCAAGGGCATTTTCATATCCATCTTAGCTGCTGCATGCCTTTAATACATGGTGTTTTGTTGTAAGGAGACACCATTTAAGGTGCTGCAGGACACTTTACTGAAAATAGTTGTCAATGAATTAAATTCGCCATATAGTTAGTTTCTTTACAAGAAATCTTCATTCAAAATAAAAAATTGGGGTTTCAGAGCTTATTTTCGAGGAGTTGAGCGCTGCAAATTTCAATAAAATTCTGAAAGATTATACAGAGAAGAGAATAAAAAGCACTAAAATAAAAGATTACAAAAATTACGTCCAATGCAATTTTCTCAATTTTTGATATTATATCAAGCAATCGGTTTATACTTTAGTTATCTTATCGATGGAAAGAAAAATAGGGGTCTCTGAGTTAAATGTCTGTTCATTTGGAAACAAGTGGTTAAAAAGTGCTAAAAACTAAAAATTGTATTTGATGGTCCAAATTACCTACCTTGTTAAAAATTTCATTTTCTTTAATTTTGCCAATACCGAACTCATTTATGCACAAAAAATATTTCGACCATTAATAAATTGAAGTAATAATATACGTATAAGACTTTTATTATTATTCAAAATTTTATGTTAATTAATAGGAGTTAATAATGAAAGAAATTATAATTAAATTTATTTACTATACAAAATGGTGGCTGGTGTCTTGTTTCTTCTTAATGATGGAGTAAATGATTGCTTAAATTCTAGTAATTTTCTATTGAAATAACAAAATAAAGTAAACAAAAATTAATTATGGAAATATATTGCACTGGAAAAGTAAAGAGTAATTGGTACTTAAGTAAAAAACAGAAAAATACAGAAACTCATTACTTTCTTGTTTTTAACATGACGTTACCCTTTGTGGTCCTCGGTCTTGCACTGATATTTATCTTTATCGTCCTAAAATAAGTTCATGCAGAACAGATGAGACAAGACATGTTAGATCTTTTTTCTATAAAAGTTCGATAAAGAACTTTTTAAACGAAATTTTACATGAATTATATAATATGTACTTTGTTGTCGATTTCTGGTATAATCTTTTGGCGACAGTTGGATCAGTTATTAATAGTGTTTTAATTGAATTCATGCCACATCAGCTTCTGTATGTATTAATAGGGTTCGCGTTTTGGCTTCGATGGACATATCAGCGGTAAATCTCTTCATGAAAGTTTATTTACGATAGTTACTAAGACCATGACTTATCTCAGTATAGCATTGATGTCTATCTTGTTGTGCAGTGCAAACGGATCGTGTAAGTAGCTTTTAATTATTAAACGACTTCACAAAAAATATGCTCAAATTTTGATCATTTGTTTCAATATGCACCGTGCGTCCGCAAGAGGCTGATAGGTGAGGCATGTTGGCATGTTATAATAAAGAAGGCCTGAACGCGGACGATAGTGATAAGAACGGGGCTCGTTGCACAATAAAGGCCGGCTTTGAAGAAAAAATAGGCTCTTGGTAGCAGCTAAAAAAAGCTTAATACTCTAATTCTATTCAATATTCTAATCTTTTCCAGCGGCTGTCAAACTTTTGTTCCCAATGGTTCTTCCCTGTTACCCGTTCATTTATTGTTTAACTTGCTTTTGTCCTGAATATAGATAAAATATTTTTCGCTGAACGTTAATCAAACTTTCGATTAATCAAAAACATTTTCTTTAGATTCAGAATCTTCAGATATGTCAGATTCAGAACCACCCAGTTGTATCCAAGCCTGTAAGGACGAAAACTTATGAGGTAAAATTTATTTAGTTAAGCTTAAGAGAAAGAACTAAACTGATTTTTAATTACTTATACAGTTGATATTTAACACCTTAAAATATAAATATTATGTCTGTAAGTAAAATCGTTAATTTCATCGGAACTCAACAACAATACAACCGGGCTTCTCCGGCCTGCATGGTCGAACCCTTTCACAGTTTAAGAGTCACGCGCTTGTGTCAGTTATTAAGAACATTTATTTAAGCCAACAACGAAAAACATGAGTATGTTTTCTGAAAGTAATATGATTTATTTCTTCACCGATTAAAGAAAAAATCCCGTGTTATGTCACACAGCGTGGTATACCCCTTTCAACAGAGATGTTGGTTATTTTATGCTTTATAAAAACGCACAATGATGTTCGTCGTATGTAGACATTACACAGAAAGTGCTATGATCCCATTGTACATGGTGAGAACTACCAATTTTCTGGCAAGTTTTGTCAGTTGAGGTTTTAGTTCTCGCCTTACTTAAACTAACTAGTCCAATGTTGACACTGCAGTAGGGGGCCTCGGTGGCCGAGTGGTTAAAGTAGTTAGTCTTTACTTTTGATCACGTAGTCTGTCAACACTGAGGTTGCCTGTTTTAGCCTCACTGCGGGCAGGTGTAACTCGGCCCAATTCTTAATTGACAGCGATTGCCAGATTTTCTACCGAATGTCGTCGTTTTGTTTCCGGATGCTCCTGCTTCTTCCGCCAATAAAAATCGTACGCCATGATAAATCCGAAAAATTGCTGAAAGTGGCGTTAAACATCATTCAAACAAACAAAGATGCCAGTGATAAATAGTAGATGACTAACTACATAGAGAACTCGGTCAATGAGGACTTTTTCAGTAGATAATACCAATTCCTATACTTTATGTAAACATATTAGTATTCTAAATATGCATCCTTTACCATGATGATTCTTATTGAATGAAAAAAATAGCCATTTGCGATCGATTTAACTTATTATAAAGCCTTTTATTGTGGACATAAATAATACTTTTTAATATTTCAGGATCGGCCTTGGGCAACTGTATCGGACGTTGTATGTATGCCAACTGCAATAGTAAGTAATTCATCATGCAAAAAGCAGAATGCCCGAGTTAGTTAACCTTAAGAAACACTGATGTATGTAAAAGAATTTAGCTTCTCAGACCTGTAGCTTAAAGCCTTTCTAATGTCCTGTATTGACGAATGACACATTATCTTTAGGTAAACAAGCTTATTACAAGTAAGGGACTTCTTATAAGCTATTTTTTCAGAATCTAATATACTCTTATTTTTCTATGGCTGTAATGATTTGTTGTTCGTTTATCTATCCCATCCATCTATCCTCCATCCTGTTTGACACCACGAACAAAGTTGACGCCCCAGTGCTTTGACGTAGAGAATACAACACATTAGTAACGTTACCAGTTATTTTCGTCTCCTTCGTCTTGAATCTGGCTTCTGTTCATGTAACATTCAAATGTGGTAAAATGCATTATATATAATGTTTTTAAAAATGTATCCTGTATATTCTTTGCTTATATTATTAGAATCCATCGTGGTTTTAAATATTTATAGCTGTAAACGGCAGAATTTGGTTAAAAATATGCGTACCACAACCATTTACTACATGAACCTATAAACAACGTTAATTAAACTGGCCTCAGATTACTATCAGCACAATGTGCATTTAATGTATTACAATACCAATGACATTAAGTTCTCATATGACTATTATACAGAGCGTCCCTGCGAAAACTTTGATTGCCAAAATGGGGGCACTTGTTCTGTTAGCCTAACAACTGGACAGGCTGTGTGTAATTGCTTTGGGGATTACAGTGGCCTTCACTGCGAAGGTAAGTTTTTCTTTATTTCCTTAAAACCTAATTTTCTAAATTTGATTTCGTATAATATGACTATTTTGTTGTGGCTCCTACGACGGATCGGTATCAGTGGTCTACGTCACATTCACGTCTGTTTGTTTTCTTCGACTATTCCTAACCTTTAAAAAACCACATTTACTGAAATACTGCTCGCTGGACGTAAAGTAAATATCCAGTCAATGAATTATGAATTTGATGTGCATCAACTATATAAATATTTGTTACATCCAAAAACGTTGTTCTTGGTCACTTAATAATGTTCTGTCGAAAAGGGGAGTTAAACGTGTTTTTCAGTTCTTTAGTTCGTATTCAAACTTGTATTAACATATTAACAAAACAGATAGGTTTAAATTAATTTATCATTTCTAGTTAGTCCATGTGCTCCCCAGCTTTGTCCCTTTTGTTTCCATGGTGGTACTTGTACCGTAAATGCTACTGGTCAGGCTACTTGTCAGTGTGCAGGCGACTTTACAGGAGACCGTTGCTCGAGTAAGTAGTAATGATTTCTTGTTCAATTGCAAATGAGTACTTCGTAGCTCTTATATATTAGAACTATATATGTAAGCATGTTGAGGTTGTTTCATGACTTTTTTTAAAGCCGCTTCAGTTATATCATGGGGTCCGGAAAGGAACGGTTGTACCAGGTGAAAACACAACACCTCTGCAAGAGTCGTTTTAAATCATCTTAAACCAGCACGGTATTCGATTGTTTAATATTTATATTTTTCCGACAAGTTATTAATATCTGTATTATGGTGTATGGGTCTCTCGTAAATTATTTTTTCTATCAATGGCAGTCCGCATGCTCTTTTAACAGTAGATAATGTGCCATACATTGATTTTATATTCTGCATTCTTCGATGTATGACTGCGTACTAGAAATGTCTGTGATCTTGATTCATCTTTTGTGTTTCTTTCAGCTACTCCATGTATGGGATCATTTAACTGTGGACTTGGGACATGTTACCTTAATAACAGAGTTGCTACGTGCGCATGCCCTTCAGGGTATTATGGTACACATTGTGAGAGTAAGTTTTAAATTACACGTACTCTAAAAGCTCGTTATGGTGTGACAGATGTTTAAGCTCAATTTATTAAAAGATTGAAATGGAAAATAAAAGTAATACGGCAGTATTTATAAATTATTGCTAATGTCTAAGTATAAGAATATAATAGCCTGGAAAAATATACATACTTAATTTAATCAACGGCAGAAAAAGGTGAAACCTTGCAGTAAAAATTCGACAAGCGTTACTGAAACTCCAATGTAATGACTCGACAAAGATTAAGTTTATTCTTAAAGGTATTTTGGCTCTGAGAATGATAAAGTTGTATTATGATTTTTTTTCATTTAAAGACGGTCCATGTAACTTCAATGCTCAGATTGGCCAATTCGAGTGTTCGTGAACTGTAGACTGCAAACGAAAGTCACGTAAAGGTAATTTTATTGTTTTAATAAGGCTTATTAGTCTTGTACATAGATTGTAGGAATTCGTGCTACATGTATATTGTTTTAGCAAATATTTTTCAAAGCAATTACTATATGCTGAGTAAAAATATATATATCGGCTGTTTGCGAAAACGCTTATATAGCCGTGTGCAACCTTTTCCTTGATGTGCACTATTTTTATATAGTTAAATATGTCCTATTTGAGATCCGAGAAACAAATGGATGAGCCAACATCATTGTCAGCAGAGTGAATAAAGATTATTTATAAAAGCATTTCGTCAGGTCCCCAGTCGAATTTCCTGGGTCTTTTCTTGGTTAGCTACCTTCCACTATGCAAACTAGACGCCATGATATAGTTGGAATTAAATAGTGTTAAACCACATTCAAACTAACAAACACTAGCTGTGTGTTAATAAACCTATTCAACTGTTACTAAATTTAGATGCGAGGTAGTGGTTAACCTCTTTGTAAAACTTTTTCGTTAACTTTCGTTGGTCGCTGTGTACTGTTTTGCCCCATGGTCGTGGAGGATGAAATCCGATTGATTGATTGGTTGATTGATTGATTGATTGATTGATTGATTGATTGATTGATTGATTGATTGATTGATTGATTGATTGATTGATTGATTGATTGACAGAATGTAGTACTATAATATTGGCAATACCAAGTTAAAAACGATAAATCAATTTAATGATATGCAACACTGGATATGTATGTAGAGTTTTGTAGGAACTACAATTATCCTACTAAATTCCACTGAAAAAATGCACTGACAGTCATTATAGTCTGAGGTGAGGCTTTCGTATAAGGACCTACCCCTCCAAACAAAAATACACCAACTGGCAAAGCGCTTCTTAGCTCTGGACCTCGACAATACATAGAGATTTCTCAGCACTCGACATGCGCAATGCATATTGCGTTTCCTATGTTGAAGTTCTGACCAGTGTTGTACGTTTCAAGGTTTTCAGAATGACTTTTTAATTTTGTAAATGTTTGTATGGTTGCATTTTATATTTATTTTAATTATTTATTGCATAATTGACCATTTTCTTTCTATTTTTCATAGCTGCTAGCACACCAATAATGCAAGTGCTTTGTCACAAGAATCGTTTTGTTTTAAAGGTTTTCCAACTTAAATATTTAACTATTTCGAACATTTATATTGGGATGTGAATAATGATATTTGTATCAATTAATTTTTTTGCAGCACTATAGGCGTGGAGACTAATTGTGGAAAAGAAAAATGTGTTTTATTTGCAGACTTTAAAGTTTAATAATCTTCTTTTAATATTTATTTCTTATATTAACTCTATAGAAAAAAACCAATCGGCTTTGTGATGTTTGGACATTTTTTATATAATGTTATGCTAATTATGAAAATGTTTCAATTAAAGGTTACACACACCAATTGTTTTATTTCTTATGCATCATGACCTCCTTTGCCAAGGAATGGTATTTGACTACAGATAGACATGTATAGCACTCGTTATGACAGATTGTGATATTTTATCTTGTTCCGTACATTGTCCGGTTGGTATCGAAGGATTTATTCCTGTATTTGCTTACTTTTCCTGGATTTGTTTACTTCTATCTGAAAGATAGTTTGTTTTGACATTAAAGTGTTCACGTGTTCGCAGAAACATTAACGGAAATAAAGTAACAAGATATTCATGGTTAGGATTAGTTCGATTCTCCTCCGTATTGTATTTCAGAAATGTACAAGGAAAGCAATTAACAAAGCAAGTTACGTCCCTTGATTGTAGGAGATTATGTTTTAACGATTTATGCATTTTAAAAAAGCACTCTTTCCAGTTATTTGGGATATGAAACATTATTGTACTTTATGTATTGTCTTTATATATCATATATATATAGGGGCCTCGCGATCGGTGGCCGAGTGGTCAAGGTAGTTCGTTTACTATTGATCACGTGGTCTGTCAACACTGAGATTGCGGGTTCGATTCTCACTGCAGGCAGGGTGTACTCGACTCCAATCTTAATTGACAAGTATTGCCAGTATTCCTACCGCAGGTCGGGGGTTCTCTCCGGGTACTCCGGCTTCCTCCCCCAATAAAAACTGGACGCCATGAAATAGCTGAAAAATTGCTGAAAGTGGCGTTAAAACACCATTCAAACAAACAAACAAACATATAATATATATATATATATATATGCCTGCTGACTCTTATGAAAAATCACTGCGAAGAACATCTAATTAAACTATCGTCAGATCTTGAAAATCTCATGATAATATGTAAGAAAAAATTACAGATAAGTGAATATGAAAACATTCTTAAGCGTCTAAATGACATCACCACCATCCAAAGTTGCACCCTCTCTAAACGTCAACGGCGGAAATTTAATCGCGACGGTATTCCTAACCAAAAGAATACCACATTACCATCGCCGATAAAGAGACGCAATAGACACTTCAAACGGAAATCCCTTTCAACCAACAACGATTCCAACACTGTTGTTAACCTCTCTAGTCACCATCTTACAGAGAGTGAAACATCTCTACTAGCAAAGGGTTTAAATTTCTGTCCAGTTCCTGGTCCTGTCAACAGCATTAAACTATCCCAGGAATTGGATTATTTTGCCAGAAGCTTAAGAATTAAAGAATATTTTGCTTCGAAGAAAGAGGAAGATTATGAGGTGAACTCCAGTAGTGACATAGAAGGAGATACCAAATATAGATTTGTCAAAAAAAGTGAATGGGTCCCCAAACCTAGTAAGAACACCACTTTAGAGTCATTTATAGACAACGTTAAAACAGAAATAATTAGCACAGTTGAATCTTATACAAACAAATTTGACAATCTCTCTCCTGACGAACGAACTGCCTTAAAAAACTTAAAATCAAATGTAGAAATAGTCATCAAACCAGCAGACAAGGGTAGTGCGGTTGTGGTTATGGACAAATCTGCCTATATTCGAGAGGCTGAACGTCAACTGAATGATGACCGGTTTTATATGAAATTAGAAGAGGACCCCACAGAGAAATTCAGTGATGAAATAACTAAGGAATTAACCAAAATGAACACTCTAGGCTATATTGATGATAAAACTCTCGAATACCTAACACCAGACAATCCAAAAGCCGGCAGATTCTACCTGTTACCTAAAATTCACAAACCTAACAACCCCGGTAGACCTATCGTATCAGCTAACGGCCACCCGACAGAAAAAATATCTGAATTTGTGGATTACCATCTTCGACCACATGTTGAAATACTCCCATCATTTGTGAAGGACACCACCGACTATTTACAAAAGATGGCAGCCCTGAATCCCCTTCCACCGGGTACCACTCTGGTCACTATGGATGTCACCTCTCTCTATACTAACATTCCTCATGCTGATGGCATAGAAGCATGCAGAGAGGTCTGGGAAAGTCGTTCAGTCAAAGATCCTCCGACTGAATGTTTAGTCGCAATGCTGACATTGGTGCTAAAAAAGAACAACTTCACTTTCAATGGAGACCATTTCTTGCAAATAAATGGAACAGCTATGGGAACTAAAATGGCTCCATCATATGCCAACATATTTATGGGTAAATTAGAAAAAGAACTTCTCCAATCGTCTATTGAAAAACCACTATCTTGGTACAGGTTTATTGATGATGTTGATATGAAGTGGATACATACTGATGAGGGATTACAAAACTTTATCACACGTGCCAATAACATCCATCCCACTATCAAATTTACTTATGAAATCTCAAAATCTAGTATATCTTTCCTCGATACTTCCAGCTCCTTATCCGCAAATGGTGAGTTGTCCACTGACCTGTATTCCAAACCAACAGACACCAACCAATACCTTTTACCTAGTAGCTGTCATCCTCCTCATGTGACAAAGAGCATTCCTTATAGTCAAGCTCTTAGACTCCGACGAATCTGTTCCACCGATGATTCGTTTAAAAGGAGACTAGGGAAATTAAAAGGACATCTTAGAAGAAGAGGGTACAGGAATAATAACATCAAAAAGAATTTTAAAAAAGCACAGCAGACATCGAGGAGTACCCTTCTTCAATATAAAGAAAAAACGAGATGCAATAGAGTTCCCTGCGTACTAACTTACCACCCTTGTTTGAAAAACACAATTAGCACCATTCGTGAACATTGGAAATCGATTGAAAAAAATCCCAGATTGTCAAGCATCTTTCCAGAGCCCCCCATGGTTGCGTTTAAACAACCCAACAGTCTCCGCAACTTATTGGTACGAGCAGAGATTGCAAAGCCCAGCACTGCCGCTGGCAGAAGTCAGTCTTGTGGTGACAAACGCTGCAAATGTTGCAAACATATGGAACCCTTGTCCACATTTAACAGCAAAGTCACAGGTAAACAGTACAAAATATTCACTACTGTTAACTGCAAAAGCTCGAATGTCATTTACATTCTTGAGTGCCCCATCTGTGGCTTACAATATGTCGGCGAGTCCAAACAGCCATTCCACAAACGACTGAATGGTCACAGAAGTGACCTAACTAAGAAACAGTTTCTGCCCGTAAGCCAACACTTCAGACTGCCCGACCACACTCCAAAGGATTTTGATCGAATAAAAATCATAATTATCGAGCAGAACTGCAAGTGGCGAGACTCTGAACGGGAGGCTCGAGAGAGATTCTGGATCAAAGAGCTCTGCTCTGTACACCCCAATGGAATAAACAAAAAACAATAAATATCATTCAAAATATAAATAATAAATTCATGAATATCAAGACGTTAAAGATATGATGGTTTATACAATTGTACAGTACTCCCTTATATAATGACTGATAGATGTGATTCGAGAAAGTTCAAGATCAATAAAATCAGATCCGATCACATCACTACCGGATGCTGTTGTACCAGTATCCAAATTTTATCGTTTATCATAGATTGATATTGACACTGAAGAAGGCCATCAGTTGGTCGAAAATTTTGTCATATTTATTAATATAACTATTTTATAGTAGAAACATCTTTATATTTGTATCGTTGCATAATTCTCTAGACTTATATATTATTTTTTCGTTTATGCTGCATCGTCATGTTGGCGATCCGATACTTAGTAAGTGTATTGGTTGGTAGCTTCCTTTAGACTATATATTATATTTTGTACTACCTGTATTGTGTATTTACACGATCCCAGTGGACTTACATTATTCCATCTTTTTTAATGTCATATGAAGAACATTACGGTCATCTTTTATAATGTCATATGAAGAATACTTTAAACATCTGCGAGTACTTAAACAAAAACAAGTGAAAACTCAACATCACCTATCCAATATCAATAACTATATAGAACGAGGTGTTATACCTAAGGGTTTACAGATCAAACTCTTACCTCAAACACCTGGCAGTGATTCTAACACCTTTTATAGAAAATGGGATCAGACTCTGTTTCACTGTTCAAAACGCCTGCTGACTCTTATGAAAAATCACTGCGAAGAACATCTAATTAAACTATCGTCAGATCTTGAAAATCTCATGATAATATGTAAGAAAAAATTACAGATAAGTGAATATGAAAACATTCTTAAGCGTCTAAATGACATCACCACCATCCAAAGTTGCACCCTCTCTAAACGTCAACGGCGGAAATTTAATCGCGACGGTATTCCTAACCAAAAGAATACCACATTACCATCGCCGATAAAGAGACGCAATAGACACTTCAAACGGAAATCCCTTTCAACCAACAACGATTCCAACACTGTTGTTAACCTCTCTAGTCACCATCTTACAGAGAGTGAAACATCTCTACTAGCAAAGGGTTTAAATTTCTGTCCAGTTCCTGGTCCTGTCAACAGCATTAAACTATCCCAGGAATTGGATTATTTTGCCAGAAGCTTAAGAATTAAAGAATATTTTGCTTCGAAGAAAGAGGAAGATTATGAGGTGAACTCCAGTAGTGACATAGAAGGAGATACCAAATATAGATTTGTCAAAAAAAGTGAATGGGTCCCCAAACCTAGTAAGAACACCACTTTAGAGTCATTTATAGACAACGTTAAAACAGAAATAATTAGCACAGTTGAATCTTATACAAACAAATTTGACAATCTCTCTCCTGACGAACGAACTGCCTTAAAAAACTTAAAATCAAATGTAGAAATAGTCATCAAACCAGCAGACAAGGGTAGTGCGGTTGTGGTTATGGACAAATCTGCCTATATTCGAGAGGCTGAACGTCAACTGAATGATGACCGGTTTTATATGAAATTAGAAGAGGACCCCACAGAGAAATTCAGTGATGAAATAACTAAGGAATTAACCAAAATGAACACTCTAGGCTATATTGATGATAAAACTCTCGAATACCTAACACCAGACAATCCAAAAGCCGGCAGATTCTACCTGTTACCTAAAATTCACAAACCTAACAACCCCGGTAGACCTATCGTATCAGCTAACGGCCACCCGACAGAAAAAATATCTGAATTTGTGGATTACCATCTTCGACCACATGTTGAAATACTCCCATCATTTGTGAAGGACACCACCGACTATTTACAAAAGATGGCAGCCCTGAATCCCCTTCCACCGGGTACCACTCTGGTCACTATGGATGTCACCTCTCTCTATACTAACATTCCTCATGCTGATGGCATAGAAGCATGCAGAGAGGTCTGGGAAAGTCGTTCAGTCAAAGATCCTCCGACTGAATGTTTAGTCGCAATGCTGACATTGGTGCTAAAAAAGAACAACTTCACTTTCAATGGAGACCATTTCTTGCAAATAAATGGAACAGCTATGGGAACTAAAATGGCTCCATCATATGCCAACATATTTATGGGTAAATTAGAAAAAGAACTTCTCCAATCGTCTATTGAAAAACCACTATCTTGGTACAGGTTTATTGATGATGTTGATATGAAGTGGATACATACTGATGAGGGATTACAAAACTTTATCACACGTGCCAATAACATCCATCCCACTATCAAATTTACTTATGAAATCTCAAAATCTAGTATATCTTTCCTCGATACTTCCAGCTCCTTATCCGCAAATGGTGAGTTGTCCACTGACCTGTATTCCAAACCAACAGACACCAACCAATACCTTTTACCTAGTAGCTGTCATCCTCCTCATGTGACAAAGAGCATTCCTTATAGTCAAGCTCTTAGACTCCGACGAATCTGTTCCACCGATGATTCGTTTAAAAGGAGACTAGGGAAATTAAAAGGACATCTTAGAAGAAGAGGGTACAGGAATAATAACATCAAAAAGAATTTTAAAAAAGCACAGCAGACATCGAGGAGTACCCTTCTTCAATATAAAGAAAAAACGAGATGCAATAGAGTTCCCTGCGTACTAACTTACCACCCTTGTTTGAAAAACACAATTAGCACCATTCGTGAACATTGGAAATCGATTGAAAAAAATCCCAGATTGTCAAGCATCTTTCCAGAGCCCCCCATGGTTGCGTTTAAACAACCCAACAGTCTCCGCAACTTATTGGTACGAGCAGAGATTGCAAAGCCCAGCACTGCCGCTGGCAGAAGTCAGTCTTGTGGTGACAAACGCTGCAAATGTTGCAAACATATGGAACCCTTGTCCACATTTAACAGCAAAGTCACAGGTAAACAGTACAAAATATTCACTACTGTTAACTGCAAAAGCTCGAATGTCATTTACATTCTTGAGTGCCCCATCTGTGGCTTACAATATGTCGGCGAGTCCAAACAGCCATTCCACAAACGACTGAATGGTCACAGAAGTGACCTAACTAAGAAACAGTTTCTGCCCGTAAGCCAACACTTCAGACTGCCCGACCACACTCCAAAGGATTTTGATCGAATAAAAATCATAATTATCGAGCAGAACTGCAAGTGGCGAGACTCTGAACGGGAGGCTCGAGAGAGATTCTGGATCAAAGAGCTCTGCTCTGTACACCCCAATGGAATAAACAAAAAACAATAAATATCATTCAAAATATAAATAATAAATTCATGAATATCAAGACGTTAAAGATATGATGGTTTATACAATTGTACAGTACTCCCTTATATAATGACTGATAGATGTGATTCGAGAAAGTTCAAGATCAATAAAATCAGATCCGATCACATCACTACCGGATGCTGTTGTACCAGTATCCAAATTTTATCGTTTATCATAGATTGATATTGACACTGAAGAAGGCCATCAGTTGGTCGAAAATTTTGTCATATTTATTAATATAACTATTTTATAGTAGAAACATCTTTATATTTGTATCGTTGCATAATTCTCTAGACTTATATATATATATATATATATATATATATATATATATATATATAGTCATAGTCTCTTAAAGAATAAATATAAAAACTCGCGGAATTTTATTGCATAGTGATGAAGCTATGATTTTTGCAACGTTACAATAGCCATCGTCAAAATGTGAACATAGATTGGCGGGAATAACAATCGAAATAATACGAATGAATAAGTAAAGTGACAGATGTAAATAAATACATACATACATACATACATACATACATACATACATACATACATACATACATACATACATACATACATACATACATACATGCGTGCATAAATAATTAAACAAGCAAACCAAAAAATAATAAATAAATAAATAAGTAAATGTAAATAAATAAAAATAAATAAATAAATTTTATACAATGTGGATAAGTAATAATGTGTGTAAATATTAATTAAATGTCAATCTGCTGGTTAAGTCGGTCTGGATGTAGAATTTGAAGTTTTTTTTATCCAAAACGATTCTTTGACTTTTCTGTAAGTATCATCCTTATAGACTTTCTCAATACCAATTACTGAGAAATCATCAATGATGTGTCCATCTGTATAACAATGTGTGGCTACGTTTTACAATTTATATGTCTTGTATCTGGTATTTTATCCCGTCCTTTCCTTTAAAACTATTATCTTGAATTATGTATGGGCACAAAGCACATTTTGTGCCACATGGATCACAATTATTTTCTTTATGATAAAATTTGTTATTATGTTTCTTATGGACAAGAATATCTTTTATCTGTTTGTCTCTGCGGAATGCAACTAGTGGTGGTTGTGGAAAAAATATCTTAAATTTTTTGATCTGTGTAATGTTGATATATGCTTATGTAAAATGGAATGAATGTTAGGTAAGGCATCGGAATGGGTCAATACCAGTGGCACTCTGTCGTTTATTTTTTCGTTTTGTATTTAAGAAGGTTTACCATGTCTAAATTGTCTACTTTATTTAATTGTTTAATGATCGGTTCCGTTTTGTATACCCGTTTTTTAAGCTGTTCTTTCAAATATTTTTTTCTCTTTTCATACTCTGTTGGTGTAGAACAAATTCTTTTTAATCTCATACCAAGGCTACATGGAATTGATTCTATGGGTTTTCTAGGGTGGTTTGAACTTATGTGTAAATGTTGATGTTTATATGTTTCTTTTGAATAAAGATCTGTTTCAATATATCCGTTTAAAATTTGTATTTTGGTGTCAAGAAATTCGATCGTATCTTTTGATCTTATCTCGAGTTTTATTCGAGGGTGAATATTGTTAGCCGTATTTACAAATTCATTGAGTGTATCTTCTCCGCTTGTCCATATTCCCCAAATATCATCTACATACCTCCAGTAGCATAATGGTTTGTGTTCACTAATCTCAAACAGTTTATTTTCCCATTGCCCCATGTACGTACACGCATAATTCATTCCTTGTTTAGAACCGATGTCTGTTCCTTGCGCCTGAATATAAAATTTATTATTGCATGAAAAAATATTATTTTCCAAAACAACGTCCATTAAGTTAAAGCATCTTCAGTTGGTATCTTTGAGTTGGATCTGTTGTTACAAGCAGCTTTTCATGCATCTTTAGCGTCTTTTCTTGGTACACGTGGGTACAGCGCTTTTACATCTAAACAAAACATGATCGCATCATCTGGTAAAGGCTGAGGCATTGTTTTTATTTTTTTTCAAGAAATCAGTCGTGTCTTTTATATATGATTTTAATCCTTTAACATTTTCACTTAACTCTTCGTATATGAATTCCGCAATGTTTTCTGTAATACTGTGTTGTCCGTTTAAAATAAGTCGCGAAGGGTTATTGTTTTTTTGTGTATTTTCGGGTTACCTTGTTCTTTTCCTGGTCGAGTGTCTTTGGGTAAGAAGTAACTTTTCGGATCTTCAGAAATTATTTTTCTAATCTTGTTTTCTGTTTTTAAAACTATCCTTACTCTATTTGTGTGTATGTTGTGTTGTTTTCTGTTTCTGCACCGTCTCTGTATTTATCAAGGACTACATACGTCTTTCCCAAATCGGCTATTTATTTCCCTATGTCCACTTTTCTTCTTGTCGGTATGAATTTAAGGCCTTTTGATAACAGACGGATATGATCTTTTGTAAGAGTTTTCGGCGAAAAGTTATAGATTTTATCTTCTGGTTCTGTGTATTTTGTTTTATTGTTTTATTGTACCTTGGTTAATGCCTCTGTTTTCCTGTTTATTCTCTATTTTATTACAATTTGTATTTATTTGCGATTTTGAACATTTACATGGCCTCTCATTTAATTTCAGCAGTGTAAAGTGTTGATTTTCATGTCCAATACAAAGGAATTGTTTATCGTGGTTACCTCTAGTCGAATACATATACCATTCATAGTTTATACCAATTTTTGTTTTAACAAAGATATCAATATCATATGAGTTAGATCCTGCCATTAATTCAGCTTCCATTGAAGTCAGTTATTTCCATTTGTTTAAGATGTTCTGAACAGTTACCGGTAATGTATTTGCTGAAATGATCAATTTATTTCTTATGTGATTTACAATCTGATGTCTGATAACGACTTCCGTGGAAATGTATGGATAGATTTATTGATTAATGGTGTTTAACGCCCGAGCTGTATGGATAGACATCGTTATTTTATAGACATCGGTAGGAATACTTGTCAGAAATTATACATGTATATATATAGTACTTTAATATTTTATATATATTAAAAAATAGTGTTAAATTAAATTAACCATAATATTCATCGTGATTTAAAATCTATTGCATTGGCAATAATTATGTAAACAAATCATATGATAATTTGGGGTTTGTGTCCTGCCCTCTATTTGTAGCTTAAAGTCGCCTTAAAGAAAAGCGTTTGTGCTATAAAAGGGTAGTATCCCCTCGACTACTTGAGAAAGTACGGGTATTTGAATTGTTTAGCGACTACACACACTGTTCGCTAAAGCTTTTTGTTATCTTTCTTCACATGCTATTACATTTTTATTATGTAATGATCTCACGCAATATTTCAATACTTTTCTGTTGTATAAACGTTAGTGTTCCCTTTTTGTTTGTTTTGTTTGGGTTTTTAACGCCACTTTTAACATTTTTTCAGCTTTATTTTAGCGTCCAGTTTTCTTTGGGGGGTGGAGGGGAAAAATAACCAGAAAAAACCTTTGACCTGCGGCAGGAATACTTGTCAGAAATTATATTATAATAAATTTAAACGCTAAACCTCTTCAGTGCAGCTGAAAAAGAGAATATCAAAATGTCTTCTCTCAGAAGTAAAGCAAGTGAAGATTGATGTTGTCCTCGTAATGGCCTCGGTGGCCCCGTGGTTAAGGTAGTCGTATAGGTTTGTCTATATCCGATTTTTAATTTTCCCTTGACTTAGGCTCTTGTTGTTTGGTCGGTTTTCTTCGCTATTTTTCGTCTACTAATGTTCACGTGATCTGTAAACACTGAGGTGGAGTGTTTGAGTGTCACTGAAGGAAAGTAGCGCTCAACACAAAAATCTTAATTTACAAGAATTGCCAGTTTTCCTATGGTAGGTCCCGGTTTTCTCTGGTACTCTGCCTGTCTCCCCCAATAAAAATTTAACTTTTGTTAGACCTAGATTTGATGAAGTAATATTACTCTACAGATGGATGAAACAGAGTAAACGAAATAATAGAAAATAGACACAGAAAGCAGAATATATATGTCAAATGTGTATGATAAATATTTACTTTGATAACTTCAATCATGTCTTAATGTGTATCCCCTCCCATGTGTTAAACTGTAATACTGACCAAAAGTTAGACATTGGTATTGTTATCGTGCAAACAGTGTTGTTTTTGTAATTAATGTTCTACCTCGTTTCACTTTTGCATAAATTAATACTTCTTTGACGCACTTATACATGTATATAGAGAAATAACAAGCACCAATAGCATGTATACTAGTTACAGATCGCATTAAAATTATAGATTGATGAATGTACATGTTGTTTGTTATGTCCAGGGGTCATTCACAGTCTGTCCATATAGCTAGAAAATGGCTAAAAGCAAACCAATAAGCCATATTTTTTTTTGGTATGACAAGACACATTGAATGATATATAGAGTTTGTGTCCCTGCTATGTTTTTTTAAATAAATAATAGCTTAAAATGGTTATAATCCCCACACATATCAATAGATATCAATATATATTTTCTTGATCATTTTTGCCGCTCAGTAGTGTATATATCGTCGTTGTCATCTTCACCATCATTTTTCAAAAGTTTGACATAGAAAAATGTTTAGATCCCCAGCTCTTAACCATATATCTGTTTATTCTGTGTGTGACCCAAGGTCGTTTTTACTACCTTTATATTAAAATGTTTTAATAAAAATGTCAAACAGTGTTGAGATACCCACACTAAACTATATGCAATTTTTTTTACTAACAGCTTTTAACTCAACTGACCCTTCAAACTTTCTCTCGAAAACCACAATTAAAACAGCACTTACTCAAAATGTTCATTGGGTGGACTTTTACAAAGTTTGTTTTTTTATTTTGATCGAACAATTAAAATGGCCCCATCGCAGGACTTAGTTTAACATAGGATCCTATGATAAACAGGATTTAAAAATTTTCTTCTGTAAAATCGGTTAACTATTGAAAAAATTACTATCAATATTGTTTGAATGGTCCTCTATAAAGTCAATTTATTTATGACATTCAGAAATTCAAAACAGCCGCAGCACTTAATTTTACATGGGAGCCTAAGGAACATTTTTATAAAAGGCTTCTTCTCGTAAACTGGTCAACCCAAGGAAACAATATATTTGAAATATTTATTAGATGGTCTTCTAAAATATTTTTATAGACAGTAAAACTGGCCACCTTTACAGACTTAGTTTGAGAGAAGACTATAAAAGAAATGTTCACATGCAAACTTTGCTAAAACTGCAAAGCTGATTAAAGCCATATTGGACGGTGAATGTTTATTGGATAATTCTCATTCTCCTAAAAGTGTATGCTTGTTTATTTGATTGAAAATTTAAAAAGGATGCTATTGTAGGAATTTATTTAGCATAAAATGCTATCAGTTTAACATTCATGAAATACCATCTTCATTGCCTATACAAATGACATGATCGATGCATGCTCTTGAGAGCCTCTGGTTTTGTTACGTCTGTAATTTTATTTATTCTAATTTATGTAATTTTGACATTTTTCACAGTTAAATGTAAACAATCAACAAGAGCTGCAAGTTAAGAAACAATATCACGTCTTTACATAAAACACATCTAAAATAAAAAGAAAAAAATTGACTAGAATTACCTCGGGGATATACATATTAGTACCCAGATGCTACAGAATAATACCAACCTAAAATTACACTAGTTACTCCTCATCAAATTAGAGAGAAGTCTAATTTTGGAGAGCAAGCCTACCTATGGTTGGCTTATGATAAATAAAGTGATGAATTTTACAGAGCAATCCACGTTAGTCAAGGTGACTGCTACTTGAATGTACGTTATAATATGGCATATATGATTTCCCTACCAGGAATACAACCTGTTATTTACACATTTCTAAGCACATTTAAATATTAAGAAAGGTATTTTAATATATAACAATTTAACATCATCTTAGGACAAGTGAACCTATTCATGGATAACTGCATACGCTTAATAATTTAATGTAAATAATCATCCGACATGAGTGAATGGCTTATCGAATAGCATCATTTCATACTTGACAGACTGATAGCCAGCTTTTATTGGGTGTAATTACCTGCAAGAGAGTTAGCCCAACAGTTTGTTTGTTTTCAGTTAGGCGTAAAATAACCTCAAATAGCTTTTATTCTGCTGGCAAGATGAATATAACTCAGATTGTTAGGGATGCAAAAAATCATCTGCAACGCAATAAGCTGTAGTCAAGACCCTACCATCTACATAAATATTAATGAAATAATAGCGAAAGAAAGCCAATCAATTATGATCTCAGTTCTCCCACCCTTATCCTTGACAACATCTATCATACCGCTGTCTTAAACAACGCAGGGTAATTTATCATAACATTAGGACATGTGCAAATATTCACTTATGTGTTTTAATCAGTATCTTTTGCAGATGGGTAGAAGCATAGTTTATATCCTTTACATAATGTATTTTTGTTTACCTCATGTATACTAAGGTTTATTCAATAGCAAAAAAAAAACAATTTAATATCGATTTGATACTTGAAAGTTTTGTAGTTATATCAGAGTTATCCATCTTTGTCCAAAGTGTTGAATATCTGCAAAAATCTTTAAAATGATTTATGTTTCAAGTTTCAAGAAAAGAAACATTCGCGTGAGAAAATGTAAAGGTAGCAAATTTTAGCTCCCGGCCACATAGCAGTTTTGTTGGCAAGCTGAAAGGAAAAAATATTTATTGAATATTGAACAGCATAAATATTTTAACCAAATCTAAAATTTATTCAAGCAAGAGCTATTGAGTACTTATATTGAAAACGAAGTTTTTCAGTGCGTTCGGACTTTTTCATCTCAAACTACAAAGACACGTGCTTTCTTCAAGAGGACGAAATAGGAGATACTGTTAAAGGGAAACTTCGCGAAAAAATGAAAATTTGATATGTTATTCTTCAAATAAAAAGAAATATAATTGCCTTTATGTTTTATTGTATTCTTTACCGTTACGCTTCTAGAGTGGATTAAAGGTGGTAAAATTTTTGTGTATGGAGCCGCCATATTGACAGTATTTTATCACGCGACTGCGTTTGTGACGTGATAAATGTAATTATCCAGTAAATATGATAAATAATCCAGTTTAAAAACACGTTTTTCTGCCTTTTCTCTTAGAAGAATATATAAACTGTGGCGATGACTAATGACCTGCTGACAACATAAGGTTACCAAATACGTCTAAATGTTTTAATGATCTTTGTATTAATAAAATTATTTTTAGACATAAATTTTAACATGTCTTTATTTAACTCAGATATAATTTACCTAAATAATAATTGTAATTAAAGATATATTTATATGATTATTTTTATATATAAAATAAAATTCCGTAGATAATTTTGCACGTCTTGAAACGGCAGTTGTACCTGGGCGTGAAAATGTTACAGGTAAATCATTACTCGTTTATGAAGGGTAATTAACAGAATTAGCAGGTAAACGAACAGGATGTTTATTACAATTACTAGATCATTTGACGCTGACTTTGAAGAATGAATTTTCGGACTTTTTCAAAAGCTAACCAGATTAGAGGTTAATCATGTAATTCGAAATAAGAACGGCTCGCCCCCTCCTGCCAAGAACAGGTATGATTTGAATACACAGAAGTTTCAGAACACAGGATGTATATAAGATTTCGAATACCTTTAGATGCCAAGTAAGAGGAAACGTAAAACTTACACATTAACTCAAATATACACAACATGTAAAATTTTTGAAACTGTTACGCACACGCACAATAAATGTTACAAGTAATAATAATAATTATTATTATTATGAATTTACTAAACGTGAAGTGAACTTTCGATGTGCGAAAACAGAGTATTTAAAAATATTTCATTTAATAACCCTTATCTCTTAAATAGTCAACTACGCAAATATTTTGTATCAAAAAGTTTCGTTCAATAGGTTGCATAATCTGATTAAGTTGAAAATAAACAAACAATAATTTTGAATTTAATTAATATTTACGGACAAAATTCAAACGAATATTCGAGGAAAAATGAAAAATGAGGTAACCTTACCATTAAATTATCCTCCATGCAACATTCTAAAAAATGATATTCGCATACGAAGTTGTTGCTGCTGTGGACATTTTCTGATGTAGATTAAATTGGTTAACTACTTGTTACACAAGTCGGGATTTTTTTGCTTATATATAGGTCAGGAATACGAAACATAATCTTTCCACAACCTTGTCTTATAGTATACTTCTGTTATTGACCGTTTCGAGTTATTATCATACGACGACTTTTAAGGTACTTGGATGTCTGGCATCGCCATCTAGTGACGAGATAGCGACAAGATGGCGGACCTCCATTAGTGCATTTTTTACACGGTAAATTCAGTGCAGAAACTTAACCACTGAAAATATAATAAAACATCAAGAGGCAAAAGTGTTTCTTTGTTGAAGAATAACATATCAAATTTTCATTTTTTTGCGAAGTTTCCCTTTTAACATTCGACACAAGTAACTACACTGCATCTGTTATATATAGGGAATTACGACAAATTGCTTAGATCCGTTAAAAATTTTATAAAAGCCAACAGATTGCCGAAATTGTCGCTACGCATAGACACGTTCAAACTAATAGACCACCAAAGTTTTCGCAAGTTATAGACACGTGCTGCTTCTTGAGCATATACCATTTGTGAACCTTGATACTCTAAAGTGAACAATATCTTTTCTTCACGGAAAATAACTCAAAATCATTTTGATCTCCTTGAACAATTTATAATAAGACAAAAGCTGTTTGAAGTGTTTTACATTTATTAGACCGTTATTAGTGTATCAAACAAGTTGTAAACATTTTGTTGGTTTAAAGCGCCTAGCAGTTTTAAAAACAATCTTATTGTCAAGATTTTCTACAAACCAAGGAGTAGAGATGGGAAGTGAACCATAACGAGAAAAAAGAAAGTTAAGTGGTCAGTCTACAAGTCCATATGCAATACAGCAAAGTCAAGGGCACCCAGGAAAAGGAATAATGATCAGACAGCGGAGTCATGCGTCACAGATGCACCGGAAATAGACAATGTCAATGGCAACATCAGTCCCATCCCTGTTGTTCAAGGAAACACACGTCCTCGTGTTGGTGAGTTTATTGATAATTAACTCCTATTACAAAATGAACATACACACATTCAATCATGTGACTTATTAAACAGCTCAAATATAAATATAAAAGTGGGTTTTGACAGCTAGTTGTCCGTACATAATATTGACTGCGTCCTTGTCAATTAAGATTGGAGTCGAGTACAACATGCCTGCAGTGAGTATCGAACCCGCAATATCAGTGTTGACAGACCACGTGATCAATAGTAGACGAACTACCTTAACCGTTCGGCCACAGAGGCCCCTTGGTTCCACATGAGAATGGTCCAACTACCTTTTAATTCGTGGGCACACATTAATTCCGACTTATGGGCAATGAGCATGTTGAAACCAACATTGCCAATGATTGTTCGCAATGTGAATGATGTCTTTCATCGGACTCTAATGAGTCAAGGTAATCCTAAACAACATATGATGCCCATTAGTAGAGCCCTGTGTTATGATCATAATGGGGGTCAGTGTTATTGAACACGTTGTAAGTTTTTACACCATTGTGCAAAGTGCTTTAGGAAAGATCAAATAAGCTATAATTGCCCTACGAAAATGTTTAATCATGCCTTTCTTGACAGAAATAAGCAATAAAGGAAAGGACAGTTTACTCAGCGACAGAATCAGCCAGGGCAATTCACCAATTAAAACTGAGGCCCTGGAAAAACTTTTACAGGGTTATCCTTGCACCGAGGCTTCTAATTATTAGATGGGTTTAAATTTGGCTTTCATCTTCATTATAATGTACCTAGAACCCCTAGAGAAAGTAAGAATTTAAAATTCGTTGATGACCATAGGTACATGGTTAGGAAAAACATATCTAAAGAATTAGCATTAGGAAGAATCTTGCCCATTTACCTCCCCTCCTATGTCAACATTTAGAGTTTCTCCCATTGGTGTCGTTCCTAAAAAAGCAATAAATGAATATTGTTTGATACATCATTTATCATATCTGGATCACTTATCAGTTAATTATATTATTGATAAACAAAATTATGTTCTGTTCAATATACAAAATTTGACGAGGCAGTTTCCATAGTTCAGAAACTCGGTAAAAACACAATGTGTGCAAAAATGATACTCAGAGTGCATTCCGTTTACTAAGAGTATGGCCGGGAGATTTTAATCAACTATTTTTTTAATTTGAAGGTTCTTTTTACTTTGACAAGTCCTTACCAATGTGCTGTGCAGTCTCTTGTGCTGTATTTGAACAATTTCATCATTTTTACAATGGATTGTAGCTAAGAGAGATAGGATTAACAATATTCTTCATTATCTTGACAATCACTGATCAGTGTTTCTACAATTTTATTGTTTTTCTTCAAACATGCCTTGAGTTGGGAGATCCCATTGCTAATGAAAAAACAGAGTGCCCTCAAAACAACTTTTCATTTCTTGGTCTAGAAATTGACACAGTTAGTATGCTAGTTAGAATACCACAAAGCACAAAGTATTAGAAATAGTTGATAAAATCAAAAGCCTATTAAGCAATAAAACGCTACATGTAAGGAAAATCAGTATCTCAATGGGTCTTTAAAATTTTGCATGTAGAGCCATATGACCCAGACGTCCATTTCTTAGACGCCTTATAAATTTAACAGCCCACCTTACACAATCTAATCATTCTTTCAGATTAAATGCTAAAATGTCACAGGACCTCACCATGGGGCTAGAATTCTTTTCTCATTTTAATGGAATATCCGTTTTAATGACAGATTTTGGGTTAGTAATTTTCATTAGAGCTCTCTTCAGACAGCTCGGGTAAAATAGGCCATGGTTTTGGGATTTATTTTGCAGAGAAATGGTCATTTGAAAAGTGGCCTGCTTTATGGATAAATGCAGGCTATTATTAGATATAATTCTTTTAGAGTTGTTTCCTATTTTGGTATCAGTATTCACATAAACAAGCTTACAAATCAAACTTGGTAATGGTTCTGTTTTTGCAGAATAACAGGGAACCAGGCGGATCCTAAGCCAACGCCTCTATCACCAGATATATGGACACTCTTAGAATTAACACCAAGTGCCTTCTAAATGCAAGCTTGTCAACAAATACACACCAAGTGTACAGGATATCATTGAACTTCATAATGTCTGGCCAAACCCGTTAGAACATATTGTTTTCTTTATATCCCACCACTACGAACAGGGTTCAGCCACAAGCACAATCGCAACCTATTTGTCTGCTTTGTAATTCAGTCAGAAAATAAACTCGTATAACATCCAACCAGGCAACACATTTATAATCACAAAATTAATTTCAGGATATAAAAATTTTAGAAATAATCAAGATTCAAGACTGCCTATTACTTTTCCCATTCTATCAAAACTACCTCATGCATTATCAAATGTATGTAAGCAAGCTTTTTAAAAGTATGTTTAAGACAGCTTTCATTTAAGCCTTTTTAGGGTTTTTGAGAATTAGTGAATTTGTATTTAACAAGGATAGACTATATAAGACAATGAGATTTCAAGATAAATATCTTTAGTTGGACAGTGTCTTCATGTCAACATTAGATATTAAAAAACTGATCTAAAGGACAATAACTCTACTTTAATAATAACACAACTCACTGAAATGTGCCCAGTTAAAGCTTTGAGTAAGTATTAGAACATTCGACCAACTTCAACTGATTATTTATTTTGTCACAGCAATGGTACCCCTATAACTCGATATCAGTTCTCCGCAGTGCTAAAACAGTGTTTAAAATTTTAAGGGCTAAATGCCAACAGCTACAAGTCCCATTAATTTCGGATTGGATCAGCTACACAAGCATCTTTACTTGAAGTTGATGAAGAATCAATAAAAGCTATGGGCAGGTGGAAGTCCCAATCATAGTACATTCGAATCTCATCAAATTCATTATTTAAGTAAACTTGCGTTTTTCATTTCATACTTATTTTGCAGATACTTGTATTTTTCGTTCATCTTTTATTCATTGGGACAAACAAAGGGCTTTAAACGTATTAGACAGGCATATTGGCTTGCAAAGTAATAATGTACATATTACTTGGATTGGGCGAAGGGTAGGAAGTGGGGGATTTAGAAATAATTTTTTATTCAGAACTTGAAACAAAAGCTGTTGTTATAATACATTTAGGTTCAAACGATTTATGCCAACACAAGGCCTCGATATTATAATATGCGATAAGGGCGGATATAACAGGATTGGCCCAATGTTTACCATACTGTGTTTTTATTCGGTCAGACCTTTGCCAAGATTATATTAAAAAGGTGCAAAAAATATTTTAAAAGTTGAACTTAAGAGAAAAAGGGTAAAAAGTGAAGGTAGAAATGTATGTTTCAAAATTGGGGAAGGTTTATTAAACATACAGTAGATCACACTACACCAAATCTTTATTAGGAAGAAGAAGTACACATGAACGATTTATGAAATGATGAACGAATTGCAAGAGGCATTGGAATGTTTTATTTCTTCCGATGTCTGGTTCTTTTAAGAGGAATGATCGCAGAATTGATATTAGATGTTGGGCTGTTTTGTAAATTTGTTAATACAAATTAATGTGTCTGGATTCTGGCAACCCCACCTATTAACATCTTATTACACCTTGCTTGGCAGCTTCCCCGGAAGGTGAATTTGCTAATTTTCGTATCTAGGGTAGACCTAACATTTCATTAGCTTTGGCTCCTAAGGTGGGCCCGCTGTTATGCTATTTGGCCTCCGAAGTAGGCCTGCAAAATTGCTTTTCGTGGCCTCTAGGGAAGGCCTGCAACATGCTTTATATTGGCCTCTAGTATAGGCCTGTAAATGCTTTATCTTGGCCTCTTGGGTAGGCCTACAAAATGCTTTATCTTGGTTTATAAGGTAGACCTGCAAAAATGCTTTGTCTTAGCCTCAAGGGTAGGCTTGCTAAATATTAATTTGCGCTAAGGACCTCTAAGGGTTTTTAGGTCAGTTTAAGACACTTTGTCTTGGTTTTATCCCTTGAAGAGTGTCGTTCGTTAAGGCATTGCTTTTGGTTTCCCAAGAATGCCACTCTATAGTTAAAGTCCAGTCCATTTACTTGCTGCGGCCATTCCTCCACAAATTTCTCATGTAAATAATACTTATTAAAGTGTTATTTCATTATACATGTTGCTTTTAATTTAACCATGAAATTCACGTAATTGGTTTACTTTATCAACTTGTTGGTTTACAGGTGCAGTGATTTGTACATATGATCTAACTGTTCCATATTCAATTCAGATGAGCTGATCATTTGGAGTCCCAGTTCTGCTTCGTTTTATATTACCAATCAAACTCTTAAACTAATTAAGTAATTCATGTAGTCTTTTCACACGTTGCCAATCATATAATCAATTAAAACGAAGTCTTCCAAAAGTACATGAACCGCAATTAAAATTATTTTTATCCAATATAGATTTGTACCTTGCATGTTATAATACTGAACACCATTTTCCATAGCTTTTTAACAAGACGACTAATTCACTCACAAGCAAATAAAACTCAGAATGATTTTTATTTTATAATATGTTTGGGAGTGACTTGGTCGTGTTCATATACAGATGAATCCATTGAAATGTGTTCAATCCTTATAATTCATTAAAATTGTCCCGATAAATTAATTTGCGAACGATAATGTCAATTTCATGTGTATTTCGATAGCATGATAGCCCGGCGTGTTAATATATAGTTTACTTTAAGTACAAAATGTAATTCCATAAACCACCTTCTGATGTGAATACAAATGAATAGATGTTCAATGCCGCCATCTTTGTTTAAACTGGTAACATTAATAGCAGTTCGGTCAACGTCATAAATCCGACAATAAATTTAGTAAACTTCATTTATCAAAAAATACATTCCGTTATTAACTTCTACAAGATATGATTTCGATGGATCAACTAAACATATTCTCTGAACCCATTAAGAAAATATTTTCAAAACTTGGTCATAATCAACTGTAAGGTACCTAATCGCAAATGTTTATCCAGGGTGTGTTTAATCCATGGACAAAACATGACCACTGTCATTGTCATTGTACTCAAAATACAACATAGGATCCAACATGTGTCCGGCCAATATCTCACAAATCATGATAGCTTTAGAAAAAACCGTATCGAAAATTGATCAGCACTTCAAACTTCCTATTTCTAATTGGCTTGATTGATGACTTCCTTTAGGAGTCCGAACCCATTTAAAACATAGACACAGACGATCATAATAGCAATGACTAAATACAATGTCTATGGAATTCATTACCAATGTATGGGGCTTTGGTGGCCACGCGGCCAATGTAGGTAGTCATCTACTATTTATCTCTTGCGTGTAAACACTTCCATTGCAAGTGCGTTCGACCTGGGTGAAGGTTTGCTCGAGTCCAACCATAATCGAAAAGGATTGCCACTTTTTCTGTCGAAGGTTTGGGTCCACATTTGGTACGTTGGATTTGTTTACTACAAAAAAATTGGAACTTTGATATATATAGTTGAAACATAAAAAGAAACAGTTACTGTGTAATAACTTATTTATTTAAAACAACTTTTCTTTTTCATTAAATTTACAATTTCAAACATTTTTCATTTTATTTCTCTGAATGAAGCGCATGCAATCTTCCCTTCCACAAAACGCTGTCCTTTCAAATAGTGATCTTGTTGATGCATCGCTTTTGTTAAAAATTCCTTCATATAATTTTGGGGTTTTTTTGTATGGGTCAGTAAATATTGGTGACATATATATTATCCGCAAGAAGGACACCTTCAGCCAATCCTATAGATCTCTTCAAGGTACTTTCAAACTGATAAGGATTTGGAGATGTGGGTATTGTCCAACGAACAAGGTCAGTCTGCAGTTATCTTAAAAAAATAATATCTTACTTTTATTATCGTTCATTATAAATTAAAAGTGAGGCCTGGGTCATTTTTGGTATTGTACAGAATATGCCGTGACAATTAGGCTCAAAATGTAAAATGCGATTTATCCTTTATCATTTTATTTTTATATTTCTTTATTGTATAGTTGAAATTGTTTCATATGGTCATTATATATAATGGTAAGTCATATCGTCAAAGAAATGAGTATGTAGATTTAATAGAATTATATTGTACCGTTTTCTCTTTTGTACGTACATGTTTACTTGCATTATTGATTAATAATGTTTTAAGGCTTCATTACATGAATTTGTTAATACCCATTCAAAATTAAATTATAAAGACATTATCAAGGAAATGTCATGTTAATTGCTAATATCTAAATAGAGGCAGACACTGCTTACTCGTCAGGAGCACCTGAGTGCACCCATGGTTTTTATTGGGTTCGGGTTACGCTCTTTCTGTGTTTTATGTTTTGGCTTTTTTTGTTGTTTTTGTGTTGTGCTTGTCTACATCCAAATTATAACTGTCCCTTGGCTTTTGCCTTTTGTTTTTCGGTAGGTTTTCTTTGCAATTTTCTTATATTACTCAGGTGAGCGATTCATGCTCTGGAATGCATCTGTTAATTTAAAATTCCCCTGAATGCCCCTAACACCCTAGCATACATTCTAGATGGCCTATATATTATAATGACTTTGTAGTATAAGTACAATAATCATAAATGTAGACGTTATCTGCATCAAAACTACGCGACGTATTTGCACTAAACTTTAATATGACATCTATCAGTTTGAAAAGGTTAAAGGATGCAAGTATTAAATGACTAATGTGACAATAAAGAAAACAATTTATCACAGATGTATAAACAAATATTTATGAAATGCGAATTTTTGACATAACAATCCTTCCATGTTTGTCAGTACATTAAGAGCATCAGCTATTTAATGACTTTTTAAACACATCTAAGCATTTTTTTCAGCCACTCTCGTCAGGTGAGCTATTGTCATCACTTTGAGTCTGTCATTCGTTTCACCATCTATTTACTTTTACCACGCTCAAGTTTAAAACGAAAGTTGGTTTTGGTGTACATGGCTGTTCCTCTACAAAGTTTGTTAATATCTAGGTCATGGTATGAAGCGGGATTTAAAGCAACTTTTTGATTGTGAAGTAAAGTTAAGACTATAAAAGGAAAAAATTGATTATAGACCTTAATATTCGATAATTTGAAGAAGCCTGATCATGTTTACATGTGTCCCCACTGTCTACCACTAAATATATTATCTAAATCATCAACTAATTATTTTAAAAAAACTATTTTGCTCTTAATTTTAGAAAAGAAAATGAATTGGGGCACTATAGAGTGATATGGGGCGCCATTCGGGACACAGGGGCGAGGTAATTGTAGGGCGGGCGCGACGCCTCTCTATTTTCGACCTAGCTAGAACACTGGTAAATGTTCACTGACATAAATGATTACTAATGCTTCATTACATGAATTTAATCAAAGCATTGCAGACATTCTTTCATTCAAAATTAAGTTCGTAAGACTTATAAAGAATAGGTCATATTCGTCACCTATATAAGTCAGGTGAGCGATGTAGGCTCTTGGTAATTTAAAATTCCAATGAATACCCGAACACCCTTGCATACATCCTAGATGACGTACATATTAAAAGGACTTTGCAGTATCAGTACACTAATCATATATGTAGACGCTATCTGCGTCAAAAGTACGCGACATAATATGACATAAACATAATGCGAGAGATCATTATTATATCACTTTCAAAAGGCTAAAGAATGCAGGTACTATATGACTAATGAGACAACAAAGAAACCAATTAATAACAGATGTATTGAAATGCGAATCTTCGACATAACATCGTTTCATGTTTGTCAGTAAACTAAGCGTATCAGCTGTTTCTGATCTTTTTAAGGCAAATCTAAGCATTTTATGCAACCACTCCTCACTTTTGCGCAGTGAGCTAGTATCATCACTTTTAGTATGTCAGTCGTGTTGTCGTCTTTTTGTAAATTAAAATCTTTGTTTAAACCAGTCCCAAATTGGAAACGAAACGTATCTTAGTGTACATGTGCTGATCCTCTGCAACGATTGTTAGTTTAATTTCGAAAGTTAAAAAATCGCCGCCACCACAAAAGTTCGTTGACATCTGACAACTTTAAATCAAATGTCTTCAAAGAATCTATTGGGTTAATTGACGCTATACGAATGTCTATCGCAAGGGTCTGAATAAAGTTATTTCTATTTATTCCAGTCGAAATCCCATGAATACTTACACCTCAAGACTTAGTTTAAAGAACCCTATGGTGAAAAAATATTTTTAACGTTTTATTCTCTGAAACAATTTGACCAGTTGAAACTAAACATTGTATTGTTCATTGAATTCTCCTCTTTAAAGTATACGTTCTTATTTTGATCCAATCAACAATGAACCCTGATGGAATATGCCCAAACGTCTTCTTTCGGCAAAGTTCGTTTAATTGTCCTCTTACAATTTAAAATAAAATTTTGATCAAAATTACAAGATGGCTGCCAACTCAAAAAATATTTTATCGTTTTATTCTCTGAATCAATTTGACCAGTTGTAACTAAAAATTGTCATTCTTGGATGACTATTGAATCATCTAAGATACGATTGCGTAAACTTGTATGTAGGTAATGATAGAAGGTGGCTACAAATTAATAGAAAGATCACAACAAAAAGTTGATTTTTGTTGAACAATTCAGTCCTCATCCGTAATTTCATGGTATGAAGCAGGATTTAAAGAAACTCTTTGTTGTCCTTACTTTAAAGATCAACATGATAAAGAAGTAGATCTAGAAAATCATCAAACCTTGCATTTTTTTAAGGATAGGACTTCATGTATATAGCAGCAGCTGAAATTTAAGTATAAAATGTTCTTTTCTCTTAATAAGCCCTTGTATGAATGCTGTCATACAAATATTGAAATATTCATGTTGATGATACAACAAAAAATATCAATTTCCAAATAATTCTATTCATTGTTGGAAAACAGCTGATAAAGAGTCATACAGGCATTGTTGTATTGGAAACTCGTTATATAACACAAAAAGGTTTACATCCCTTCTTTGCCTTTTCTAAGATTTTCTTCTATAAAGATTTCTTATTTGATTATTCACATAACATATAAAACTGACTGATTGATTTGTTTCCTACTGTAAAGAATATTCAGGTGAACGCAATAATGCATTACAAAAATGCTGATGGACTATGTTTAAAATATAAAATGGGATCCTTATCATTCCAAACACTTTACCTTGACGGTGTGAACAATAAAAAAGATATTAAACCATTTTAATTTATTGCAGGCTTATGCATGCAAAAGAATATCGTACAAAGCTTTAATCATCACCCTTATTTAAGCAGAAGAATTGTTTCTGCAATTTAGCCAAATATTTTAAACGATAATTTTCTGAAACTTAAAAATATAGATTTACTACTTTAGTTTTTACTCTTTCAGTTTTATTAAATCATGTTGAACTCTAACACATTTTTTGTCAGATCTTGCAAAAAACGAAAAATAAATATCGGGATATTAAAATAGAGAGTAGGATGCTCTGTAAGGTTTCTAAATGCAGCAGCACTTTAAATCCTTCTTTAGATGATATTTTTTGTGTGTAGCTGCATGTATAAAGTGGCTTACTGAAATGAATATACGTATAATGGTAGTTATGGCAGTTATATATATAAATGGCTTACTAATTGTCTCAATCAGTCTAGAGCAATATTCATTCAAGGTATACAATTACCCTTTTATGCAACAATACAACATTTATGTTTTTCTGTCATTTTACTTACATATGTTCTGTTTTGTTTCTATTGCAGATCTAGGCATGCACAACAGTCCACAGAAATATAATTGTTTAACAAACAAATCAAGTATTTACTCGTTAATCATCAGTTATTGTAGATTCTAAAATTATATTAGCTTTTATTGTGCTATTTCCTGTTACCAATACTCCGTTCTTGTTTTCAATTATACCATCACCATCTAAAATGTATTGATGGTTTAGGCCGAAATACTTGAATTTCTTTGCTCATAATTATTAATAAGTGGACAGTTATGTATGCCTAAATATGCACCTGGAACAGGTGTTTCTAAACAAAACACAAATTAGTAGTTCGGTGATTCGGTGTATTATATTGTAAAATTTTAAAAAAGTAAAATTGGATTTTGTCTTACATGGTAAGCCTTTTCTCAATACATTTTGGTTTTTGTAATTGCATTTATAAATAGCTAATTATAAATATTTTATAGCTATTAGTGTATACGTGCAAAAGTTGTATCCAGGTGTCTAACTCGTGTAGTGGTATATTGAATAAAGTATTTGCAACATCTGTATAAATTATATCATTCAAACTGTAATTCAAACTATAACAAAAAACAAAAACAGATAGATAAATCCAACAGACATCTTACAATTAAATTTAGCATTCCAAGGCAGGACTACAACTAAGCATCACGCATTCACAAAATAAAATAAAGGACTAAAAACGCGGGCATAAACTCCTGGTTTTGGATAAGTCATGTAAAATTTTATGTGAAAAGACAATCCACATCTAGATGTACAACTACATTCATGTGCTTAAAATGATAAACACCACCAACAAAGTAACAACTTAATGAACGTACATATTAATTTATTTAAAGCCTTGTCATAAAATGTCATTTAAATATACAATAAAATAACAATATTCATTATTGTGTTTCATGTAACTTTTTCACGTAATTGTCAAAAACATATTTATTTTTTGCCGTGGGTCGCAATGCTCATATGAATGTGTTTGTTTCTATGGAGTTCAGCACCACTTTCAGTACATTTTCAGCTGTATTCTCCCCAGTTTTTATTGAGGGAGGAAGCCAGAGATCCCAGATGTGGTTAATATCAGATTACTAACTACCTTAACCACTCGGCCACCGAGGCCCGCTCATATGAATGATTTAATTTAGTACACAATCAAGCATCCTATTCACAATTATGGGACACTGGACCTTTTCCTGTTGACACATAAACTAAGGTCCATTGTTTGGAGCTCCCGAAGGCTCATAGAGGATTCCGCCGTCTCGCTGAGATAATGGGGAGTCTGTTTATAGTACTGAAATTGTAGTCGCAGACTTAGTGTGTAACGCACTTTGGCAAATGTCACTCTCCTTGTACGAAAAAAGGACTCCTTTGCATATTGCAAATCCAATAAGGGCATTTTAGCCGCTTCAAAAGGAAAATGTTCCGCTTTTCCCAATCTGACCATATTTTTATACTCGCAAACTGCCTATTTACACAACTTAAAGCGATTATTCTAAGTTAACATTTTTGTCGCTCTTGAAAACTGTTCGCTTGTTGTTTAGCAACCACATCTAAACTGCTGCAAGCCATAAATACTTGGGGTTTTTTGTAAGAAGACACCATTTATGACTAAAGTAAAATTCTGGTAATTATCTATATTTATGACGAAAACAAGTAAACAAGTAATTAGTTAATTATGGTAATAGAAAGACAGAAAATATATTGCACTGGAAAAGTATATAGTAATTGGTACAAACATAAAAAGCAGAATAATACATAAACACATAGCTTTATCCTGCATGCTCTGTTGTACTAACCAAAGACGTTACCCACTGTGGTCCTCGGCCAAACTTGCGCAAACGTGAGTCTTACATATCTGTGCCAATAATACCCTTTATTTTTCTAAAGTACGCTCATGCAGAACAGATGAGACAAGACATGTCTAATCTCTTTTCTATAAAAGTTAGATGAAGAGGACATTTTTAACGAGATGTTACATATATTATATAATTTATACTTTGTCGGATGAATACCTTTGTTTAAATTTGTCTATATCTAATATCAATGTTTGGCGACATTTGGCTCATTTATTAATAGTGTTTTAATTGAATTCACGCCACATCAGCTTCTGTTCGTATAAATAAGGTTCAAGTGTTAGCTTCGACGGACAGAATTCTCGTCGACTTGAACGTTTATTTACGATAGTTTTTCTTAAACCATGACTTATCGTTGTATAGCAGTGATGTTTTTGTTGATGTGCTATGCAAAGGGATCGTGTAAGTAGCTTTAAGTTATTGAAAGATTTAACAAACAATATGCTCATATTTTGATCATTTGTTTAAATACGCACAGAGCGTGCGCAAGCAGCTGATAGGTGAGGCATGTTGGCTTGTTATAATATGGAAGGCCTGACCATAGTAGAAAGCACCGACCTCGCTGCATAGTTGCAGACCGGTTTTGAAGAAAAAGAGTAGGTTCTTTTGCAACCGATACAACAGGCTAAATATTCCGATCCTATCCGAACATCTGATCTTTTCCAGCGGCTGTCAAAATTTTGCTCCTAATGGTTCCTTCCTATTATCCGTTAGTTTATTGCTTATCTTGTTTTTGGCCTGAATATAGCTGAAATATTTTATATATCAATAAAAAACATTTTATTTATAGCAGATGCAGAACAACCAGGTTGTGTCAAAGCCTGCAAAGACGCCAACTTATTAGGTAAAGATTTCTTTTTCAGTCAAGCTTAAGAGAAAGAACCGTATTGATTTTAAATGATTCGGATAAAATATTGCTCACAATTTTTATAGATTTCGACTACAGATATTTAACATCGCAAAACAAAAATGTTGTCTGAAAGTCAAATTATTATTTTATTCGCACCTTTGGCAAAATAGAACCAGGCCTGCATGGTCGAACCTCTTCACAGTTTCAGTGATACCCGATTGTGACATGTCTGTAAGGTAGTAAATTTTCAGTTAAAGATTTCAGGTCAAGAACAAGAGAAAGAAATGTATTGATTTTAAATGACTCGCAAAAATATTTCTCAACATAATTTAACACATGTCGTTTCCACTTTGATAAGCAATTTGTTTGCCATTTTATTTGAGCCAACATGAGTATGTTTTCTGAAAGTAACATGATTTATTTTTTCCCTAATTAAAGAAATAAGTGCCGTGTTTTGTAACCCAGCGTGATTTATCCCTTTCAACGGCAAAGTTAGTTATTGTATGGAATGTAAAACGCAAAAAGTCCGTCGTGGACAATAAATAGAAAGTGCTATGCTCTCACTGTACATAGTGAGAACCACCGATTTACAACATTCGTCAGTTGATGTTTGGGTCCTCGCCCTACTCAAACTAACAAGATCAGTGTTGACAGGCCAGTAAGGGTCAACACCGCGGTTGTCGGTTCAAGTCTAACTGTGGATAGGCTGCACTCGGCACCAGTCTCAATTGACAGTGATTGCCAGTTTTTCTACAAATTTATATACTACTTGTATATGTAAACATATTAGTCTTCTAAATATAAATACTTTACGATACTGATCCTTATTGAATGTAAAACATTGCCCTTCAATTCAACTTACTTAAGCCTTTTCTTGTGGATAATAATTGTTTAAAATTTCAGGAGCAGCTTTAGGCAACTGCATCGGAAGCTGTATGCAAGCCAGCTGCAATAGTAAGTAATTCAGTAATTCATAGTGCATGAGTACTTTGCCAGAGTTAGTTACTCTTACGATACACTGATGTATGTAAGAGGGTTTATCTTCTCGGACCTGCTTGGCAATAATGATTTGGGGCTCGTTTATCCATTCCCCTCTCGTCTCGTCAGCAATACGTACAATATTGTCGCCCCGGTGCCTGCGGAAGCACATTAGTAATATTACTATTTATCTTATTTTAGTCTCCTTTTAATTTTAAAACCCCGCTTCCGTTCATATCACACTCAAATATGGCAAATTCCACATTATTCAAAGTTTGAAATATTGGTAATGAATATTTGAATGTTTATAGCGAATTTGGCCGAGGGGTCTAGACCGCTGGACATAGTGCAGGCGAATTGGTGCCACAGTGTCACAACGGTGTGAGTTCGAATCCCGCTGAGGGTAAGCAAATATTTGACAGTGTTAAAAATCTAATTCTAACAGAGTTGGGCTTAATTTGTAGACGTATATATATATATATATATATATATATATATATATATATATATATATAATATTACAGTCAATGTCTGATGATACATACTACTAGCTCTAAACTGCTATTTTGTGAACAATATAAGTACCGGAATAATTTACTTTAAGAAAAAAGTGCCTGAAATTTATTTGCATACAAATGACATTTAATTTTTCTACAATTATTATACAGAGCATCCCTGCGACAACTTTGATTGCGAAAATGGTGGCACTTGTTCTGTTAGCATAACAACTGGACAGGCTGAGTGTAAATGCTTTGGGGATTACAGTGGCCTTCACTGCGAAGGTAAATTTTACTTTATTTCGTTAAAACCTAATTTTCGAAATTTGATTTCGTATAACATGACTTTTTCGTTGTGTTTTCTTTGATGATACAATTCTTAACAAATTTTCAATAGACGTTATATTAATATTTTAAAAATAATGCAATGAAATGAAACTCAATTTCTGAATACGACGAGGTAACATATCCACACGATTAGTTTTAATGCTGTCTGTTGTGGATCTGTATCACTCTTCAGCGTCGTAAGTCTTAGTTTTCTTCGACTGTTCCTGACCTTCAGAAAACTACATTTGCTATACTTCTAACTGTGCACCAGCAGTTTTGTTCTCTTTATTTATGTATTTTACCTGACAATAATAGTCATTTAGAACTTAAAATGGATGGATTGTTTTACATACCTGTTTACATTGAATCCACATATCCACATATTTTAGATCCAAAAAATTATATAAATATTTGACTAATTTTTTTACCTCCAAAAAAGTTTTTATTGGTCACTAAATAATTTTCTATCAACCAAAGGGAGAATCATATCTGTTGAAAGTAATTCATTACTGGGATCAACGTGCACAGTTTTATGTGTAGAGGTTACTTTTGCAAAATGAATTGCCATAGAAAAACGTCACTGTTAACTAAAAGGCTTCACATCTCTAAACCGTTGCAAAAACTGTTAGCTCTTCATTTTGTACACGATGCGTTCAATATTTAAGCAAAACGTGTCCTCCATGAAAGACTCCCGTCTTTAGTTCGTAGTCAAACATTATGAATATATTAATAAAACAGTTTTAAATCAAATTTATCATTTTTAGTTAGTCCTTGTGCTCCCCAGCTTTGTCCATTTTGTTTCCATGGTGGTACGTGTACCGTAAATAACAATGGTCAGGCTACCTGTCAGTGTGCTGGTGACTTAACAGGAGATCGTTGTTCGAGTAAGTAGTAGTGATTTTTTTGTTCACTTGCTAATGTTTATTTCGCAGTTGTACTATTAAAACTTAGTATCTAAGTATCTAAGCATTTTGTTGTAGTTTAATGGTTTGTTTGAATTTGCGTTTCTGCTATATCAAGGAGTCCAGATGGAAGGGTTGAACCCGGTGAAAACACAACCCTTTCGCAAGAAATTTTTATCATTTTAAACTAGCATTCGTTTGTAAGATATTTATTTTTTTCAGGCCAATTATACATATCTGTAATACTGGATTGAACTCTCTACACAATTTTTTTTCTATCAATGGCAGTCCGAGTGATCTTGTAACAGTATAATATGTGTCCTACGTTGATTTTTACTATGTGGTCGTTTCTGCATTATTAAGTGTATGACTGCGTACTAGAAAGAGAAGACTATATCATTTTTTGTTCTTCTGTGTTTGTTTTAGCTACTCCATGTGTGGCCGGATATGACTGCGGAACAGGGACGTGCTACCTTAATAACAGACGTGCTGCGTGCGCATGCCCTCCTGGGTATACTGGTACCCACTGTGAAAGTAAGTTTAAAAAGTACTCTAAAACCTCGTTATGGTGTACAATGTGACAGATGTTTAAGCTCCATTTTAAAAAGACTGAAATTGAAGATAGAAGTAATACGCCAATATTTACAGAATATTACAACTGTCTAAAGCATAAAGAGTACAAAAACACAAATAGAAAAATAAAATTTCAATCAACTGCAGAAAACAAAAGGGAAGAAATGTTACAGTTAATATCCTATGTGTATTACTTAAACGACAATGTAATCACTGGACAAAGATTGTGTACATTGTTATAGCATTTTTGGCTCTGATCATAAAGTTGTGCTATGAACCCCTTGCAGAGGCGAATCAAACATAAAAACTAAACTTTGACCAAATATTTTTTTAAAGGGTCGACTTTAATTGAACAAGTTGTTTGAAAGTTTTTATTTATAAAAAAAAATCAGGTGGGACTCGCGTTTCAACTTTAATTCTTAGATCTACGCCTAATATAACTTTTTTTATATATTTGTAGCCGGTCCATGCGACTATGATGCTGGGCTGAATCAATACTTGAACTGTCCATCATAAAAAATAACGTAAGTACATTATAAGTTGTAACATGACTTATTTGATAATTCAAGTAATAGATTGTAAAAATTCGTACTATAGTATCATAGAAAATATATTCCAAATAATGGATAAATGTTAACGTAATTATATAAAGTGGCTGCTTGTGAAAACCATGTAAAGGGATGTGAAGCCTTTTCCTCTGTCTGTATAATGTTAAATATTGTATACTGTATCCAGTGGCAATCAAAACGTTATGCATCCATTATAGATTAGCCAACAGCTTTGTAAGCATAATGCAGGTTGCATTCAGAAGCTTTACGTCTGGTTTCCAGTCGAATGTCGGTGGGGGGAGGGTGGTTTCCCTGTGAGATTACCTTTCACATGACAAGCTAGACGTCATGATAAAGCTGAAACAAAATGGTGTTAAACCAAATTCAAATTTACAAACAATATCCTTGTGTTCTTAGGACGGGATCTTAGAAGGTCGGTATACAATCCCAATAACCTACTACACTCTTACGAAATCAAGATGGGAGGTAGTGTCAACCTGTTGTAAAACTGTTTCTTTTACCGCTGTGTACTGTGTACAGTTTTGTCAAGAATACAAACTAACATAATTTGCCCCGTGTTCATGGAGAAAGGAGTCTGAGTTTTTGATTAACTGATTGTTTGACGTCTTGAATGCAGTATTTTATCAATAATCGGGGCGTTGAAAGAGAACAACACACATTTCGCGTTTATAAATCATTGACCGTAGAAATTGTCTGTATTGCTACATACTCTTGACGATTCACTATTATAAGTCCATATTGTTATTAGAATGTTCCGCTTTTTTACTTTTTTTCAAATTTATGGACCCTTTTTGTTTCTAGTGTTAATAGCTGTTGGTCTTACAACAATAAAACAAATGTTTTGTCATATAATTTTTTTTTTTAATTTTAAAGGTTTTTTCATTGTGAACTTTCATACGAATTAGAACTAAACTGTGTATGTTATGTTAATAATACTGAAGAAAGTGGACACTAATACTGAGTGATTCTACAAATTTCAGTTTTACTTTATGTTAGTTTCATTAATTGTTTCTAAAGTATAACTGTACATTTCTGATAAAAAGTAAATTTAATTGATATTTTTATTATTTATTTGCAGCACCTAGTGTGGAGATCAGTCGAAAAGAAGAATGTTTTTTCTGTTTACAGACTTAAAAATTGTATAATCTGCTTTAATTTTTATTTGTTTCATTAATGCTGCATTTCTCAACACTGTATATGATCAAGTTGATGTAATTTAATAATTTTGGATATTTTAACAATATATATTGTATGCTTAAGAGTTTTGACATTTCAATAAAAAAGTTACACACATCAAATGTTTCTTATGTATTACGATAGATTTAAATAAATAGTATAACATGACATCCCTTTGCATGGGATGGCATAAAACTAGAAAGTGTGAAAGTAGCACCTCGTTTATGTGCTAAATTGCTAAATATGGAAATTTTGATGTCTCTGCATTTAGGAATTCCAGTGCACAAGTTAATGTTACCATGGTGACGTATTAACAGAAACATTAACAACAATTATAGTCACGTGGTCAGGATTCTCTGCACTGAAAAGTTTGTGTATTTCCGAAATGCTCACTATGACACTTAGCCAAGCAAGTTTACATCTATTGATTGTTGGTGATTATTGTATTAATAACACATTCCAGGTGAATTGTACGGAAGCCTTGGAGGGCCATTTTGACTTTTAACTTTTAACTTACTACTTCGGGCTTTTTTGTTTTGTGTTTTGACTTTTGACTTGTTATACAAGCCGACTAGGGACATTTTCACTTTTAACTTATGACTTTCAACCTTTTGACTATTGACTTTTGTCTTTTGACTTTTGACTTCTTACTTTTTACGTTAGCCGTGAAGGGGCATTTTTGTCTTTGAGCTTCTTACACTTGAATTATTACTTTTCAATTTATGACTTTTTAGGCTGGAAAAATTGAACATTGTACAGCTGCACAAAACTCAAACTTTTCTATCATATAAATTGTATATCTATGTCTCGCTGTTTGATGCGATTTATCGACTTATGTAAATAAACAACTGTCTCTTTGTCCAGAAATCCAATCTGACTTTTAACACCGAGCACGTTACACAAAAGAAAGTCTCATAATGAAGTGTGTTACAGAAATAATGCGACTATTGAAATTTCATATTACGATTGGTTTATACACGTAGATGTTATACAATAGCATAAAAAAGTAAATCTGGTTGTTTTATATATGTGTGTTCCTGTATTTTTTAAATAATTTTGTCTTATATGGTTTTGATACAGAAATTTGCTCTTTTCATGAAGATATTTTTGTCATTGAGCTCACATTTTTATAATTAAAAGGTTTTAGTAAATCTAACTAAGGTGAGATTGTCTTTGAACATTGTTTCCCGCTTTGAAAGTCATAAGTTGAAAAGTAAAAAGTCAATTGTAAGAAGTTGAAAAACAGTTGAAAGACAAAAATGTCCCTTCACGGCTTACGTAAAAAGTCTTAACTCAAAAGTCAAAAAACAAAAGTCAATAGTCAAAAGGTTGAAAGTCAACAGTTAAAAGTGAAAATGTCCCCAATCGGCTTGTATAACAAGTAAATAGTCAAAACTCAAAACAAAAAAGTCACAATTAGTAAGTTAAAAGTTAAAAGTCAAAATGGCCCTCCAAGGCTTCCGTAGTATTGGGTTATGCAGCATTTATGTTCTGGTGTTGTTTTATCAATGTCTTTCCAAGTTACAGTGGAAAGACCTTACTCTATTTTTATGATTATTATTGATCTTTTTTCCCAAATATGCAAATAGGTTTGCCAGAAAGTGTGGCGACATATCTTTTCGATACTTGGTACCATAAAGCAGTCATTCTTGGAGATTACCTGACTCAACCTGTGAAACCGATCTGTCTTAGAAAAGAGTTATCTGCAACACCGAAATCTTTCTTAGCAGATAAACACAGAAGCCATAACCGATTCTCAATATCTAAAAATTACAAAATATCAGTTGACTTTTTGCAATGATTTACACGCAAAAAAACTTCATTCGATTACTTTCCTGTTTATGCGTTATTGATGCGAAAAGTGTCGCCGCACGTAAATTTTATTTTTTGAAAACCGTACATTATAGAGACTTGGCGACCACCACTATTGATCCTAGGTAACATATATTACATTTCAAAATGTCCAGGTCAGTGGTCAAAAGTCAAGGTCAAAAGTCACAATTGGTCTTGTCAGAACTATATCTCAAACACCATAAAAAGTAGCAGCAGATAATAAATGGGCGAAATACTCCTCTTATGAAGCCATTTATTTGGTACATTGGTCCGTAACTGTTCGGTGAATTGTTTTCGAGTTACAGCTCGTGATGCTTTTCGGTTTACCAGTTTTTACTTATAACTTCAAAACGGTTAGAGATAGTATATTAAAAATAGCTTTAAAGTGATTCGTAGGAAATCAGCTTCAATTTGAGTCCAGGGTCAAAGGTCAAGGTCATATCACAGCAACAAAGTAACCCTTATAAATGTCCTCAGCTACCATGTATTTTATAATCAGAATGACATATATGGCCTTTTACAACCGCAGGTGGCATTTTGTCCCTAGCAAAACACAAAATCCATTGGATCACCTATTTATTTTCTGACTTCAGCCGATAGCGGGAAAGACCTTCACATTTGTTCTAAATGCAAGTTAAATTGTCTTTAATACATAACTCTAACACAGCATATATTAAAAATTGTGTTGAATTAAATATGTCACAATAGAATGTACTGTGTTGCAAAAACTATCGACTTGTCGTCAATTATGTAAAAAAAAATCATACGAAGTCCCGTCTGTTATTTGTGTCGAGATTTAACATCAAATATAAGCTTAAACTCGCCTTTACGTCACGAAAATGGTAATATCGCCTCTGTTATTGACAAGAGTAAAAGTAAGTGAATTGTATTGTGTTTGTTTGAACATCGTTTAACGCCACATTTAGCAGTTTCAGCATGTTGAAAAATCTGTCCCGCGGGGGTATACAAAAAACGTTAACAGAGTTATCGAAAATGATTTTGAAAGTACACACCAATGAGTTTCAGAGACGATTAAATAGTATGCGGGCCAAGGCCAGCAACAATGAACTCGAAGTGATTAAAATTTTTTATCTGCCTTGTGTGCTGCATACAATGCACCGATTGGAACACTGTGTACAGTTATATAATATACTATCCATATTATAATGGCTTTATATAGAGCAGACTGAGGTGGTCATATTTTATATGGTCAGCTTTTAAGAACAAAATTCAACATTTTCAGTACACTATGAATAAGTAAGACTAGTAATAATTTGAATATGTTTTTGTCTCCTGATTATAGATAGGTCTGTATATATACATATTACATACATTATGTGTAGGTAAAACTACAGTCGTGACAGTTGTGTACATTCGTATCACGCGCAGATTCGAGTAGTGATGCGGAATGTATGCAAATGCCGAGACGTGATACTGGTAGTTGTACCTACCCTTAAATTTATGTATTAAGTTTATCTAAAATTAGAATGTATAAAAAAGGCAAAACAAAAATGACCATGATTAAAATTTAAAATTTAGAATTGAATTTAACGAACCATTTGTTTTTTAAATAGAGTCCCTAACGTCACGCGTATTATGACGTCATATTTCATTCTTTGAATGAGAGTAATTCAACGAATCATTGGTTATACCATTTATTGTGATACCAAGAAGTAGTTCCGCCAAAACTACACCTTGTATCACATATCTAGGTTTTGTATCACACGGATTGTATCAATCGCTAATTTTTCAAATTCCGACAAAATATATTAATTTTAGATACATTAATACATTTTCATATTTTCAAGACTAGATTTAATATTTTAGTAAACGGATAAAAATATTTAACTTCCAATAAATTGATTTATATGCCAGTGTTAGAGCTTTGTCATTTTCTCTTCCATGTGACAATAGCTTTAATCGACCAATTTCAAACCAATGTTAAAACTTTTTGAGATTTCTACAAGTTTCCCATTATTTATTTATTAATTTATTATTTAAAAGCTGCTGAGTCCTATTTTTGTGTTTGATTGATAGATTAAATTTTGCTTCACGTCAAGCGAGATGTATTTCAGCTACTAGTATATTCAGAACGAACAAACAATAAATCAACGGGATAAGGGATGGAACATAGGGAACACAATTCTGACTGTCACTATAAAAGTATGGAGTATTGGTAGGGGCGGAGAATTAAGCTTTTTGTAGCGGCTACAACGAGTCTACTTTTTTCGAAATCTACAAAAAGGGTGTTAAACATGCAAGGAGCGTGGCACTCTCCAAACACGTCAACCGATACTGTACGGTGTCAGGCTTTCAGATAGCTAATACCCCGTTTTGTAGTAAACTATAAAGCACTCACTATTTCGTTCAGCCCATTTTATCCTTTCCAGATAAAGAAATAAAATTTCAGTCATGTACATCACAGTAAAGTAAAGTTGAGTTATATAAATTTTAAAAAGAGGCTCCCCATAGAATGTCTTTGATCAACTCGGGCGAAAAGAACTTTTTCAAAAACATCTTCTAAAAAGTATACTATTTTCAAACAAACCTAACATATGTCTTAAACTAATAATATGACAAATCGACCGGAAAAAAGAGCGGTGTCAAATCCGAAGTGAGAGAATACTCACGCCTAAAGTGAGTAACCCGAACCTAATGGAAACCATGGGTGCACCCTGGTGCTCCTAAAGTGAGTAACCCGAACCTAATTGAAACCATGGGTGCACCCTGGTGCTCCTAAAGCGAGTAACTCGAACCTAATGGAAACCATGGGTGCAACCTGGTGCTCCTAAAGTGAGTAACCCGAACCTAAAGAAAACCATGAGTGCACCCTGGTGCTCCTAAAGTGAGTAACCCGAACCTAATGGAAACCATGGGTGCACCCTGGTGCTCCTAAAGTGAGTAACCCGAACCTAATGGAAACCATGGGTGCACCCTGGTGCTCCTAAAGTGAGTAACCCGAACCTAATGGAAACCATGGGTGCACCCTGGTGCTCCTAAAGTGAGTAACCCGAACCTAATGGAAACCATGGGTGCACCCTGGTGCTCCTAAAGTGAGTAACCCGAACCTAATGGAAACCATGGGTGCACCCTGGTGCTCCTAAAGTGAGTAACCCGAACCTAATGGAAACCATGGGTGCACCCTGGTGCTCCTAAAGTGAGTAACCCGAACCTAATGGAAACCATGGGTGCACCCTGGTGCTCCTAAAGTGAGTAACCCGAACCTAATGGAAACCATGGGTGCACCCTGGTGCTCCTAAAGTGAGTAACCCGAACCTAATGGAAACCATGGGTGCATCCTGGTGCTCCTAAAGTGAGTAACCCGAACCTAATGGAAACCATGGGTGCACCCTGGTGCTCCTAAAGTGAGTAAACCGAACCTAATGGAAACCATGGGTGCAACCTGGTGCTCCTAAAGTGAGTAACCCGAACCTAATGGAAACCATGGGTGCACCCTGGTGCTCCAAACGAGTAAGTTGTCTTTGACTTCGATTATATGCACTCGTCTATTAATAGACGAATCTACGAAGTGCAAATTGCTGATCTTTCAAAACAACAGTTAAAATTATGGAAGTTTTCTAATTAATTTTAGTAATGGTAGCCATTTTGGTTTGAAGACGGATGTTACCGGGTACATATTAAAATACAATAAATGCACATAACTATGAAAAATACCATGAAGACTGTTATCACTCTAAACGACCCATGTTGTGCAGCTATGTTATTATTGATGCTGAGCAAAAAATTCAATTTGCCCCCGATTTGGTTACAGACGGAGCTATCCTATAAACAATATGTGTAGGTGATTTTCAAAAAGCTCAAAATAAAACATACCATCTTATGATACTACAAGTCAATTCCAGTTGATCTTTTTTTTATTAAAATTGATCAAAATGGCTATTTAAACTATTTTCCGTTTATTGTCAATGATGGCCATCTTTCTTGGGCAATAGTGTATCAAACAATTTTGGTATGTGACCTAAAGTTCAGATTTCAACCTAATAGCTAAAAATATTAGGTTAGATGCCAAGTGATGCTTCAGTTCATATAAACCTTTGCTATGTGAGCTACAATAAAGCACTCGCGGTTCATTTCAAGACAGTTCTTTTTAATAAGCCATGTTGGGTAGAAGGAACATCTATGAGGTTATCATTTTTTACTGTGGCTGTTTAAATTCAGTTAAATGCTAAGATAGGGATAGAGACGCGCAAAGCGTAATTTTCCTATTACCCAGAGACGAGCAGCGAGAGCAACATACATATTGTGCAATCACAATGTAAGAAATTAACACTTACCAATTAACAATTAACAAGATTGGGCTGTTTTGATGAACCAGGATCAGCAGACGAACTTACACTGCAGACGATCACAAGTAATAATGGCAGCAAATATTAGTTCACGTCAAGTATCGTTGAGTCTAGTATCGTCAGATTCCATGTAAGCAAAGCAGACGAAAAATTGCACGGTTTTGTTTTTTTTTTTTGTTTTTTTTTTGTTTTTTGTTTTTTGTTTTTTTTTTTTTTTGCATAACATCAAACAATAAAATACTTTGGTTAAAAGAATAAATGTTTTATAAATATAGCATTAAAAAAAACATATTTCGTCTGTTTTTTCTTCTCGTGTAGGCTTTTGTATTTATTTTACGTAGTTGTGATACACAAAGTTCAAAGGTTACGAGAAGTTGAGTAAAATGGTGGCAAGAATATATCTTGTAAACAGAAAAAATACATTATATAAGGAAAAACATTTGAAGTTGTGTTCAGTTATGTTTTGGTAACGAAATTTAAATTCTTTGATACCTAGAAACTTTCTTGTTACACACTTTTCTCCTACAACGTAGATTTTTGCGATTTTGTGTAGAAATTGGAGATTAAATTAAAAACTTCCTGTTGCGGGAATTTTTTTTTAACTTCTATAGTCTCATAGGATACCATTAAGCGAGGTATCGCTCGTTGATATGTAAAATAGGTGTGACCTATCAGGCGAGCGATATCCATTCAATATTGATCCTTGGCAGTGACAATCTATAGAACTTAGTCTTAGTACAGAGACTGTCCCTGTTTTGAAGTTTTCTATAGTATATGTTTTTACCTTCATTTGATGCACGATTGTTTAATAATTCATCTGTAATGTTTATGTTATGTGCAAACCTCCCGCCCCCTCCAAATAAGGCCACGAGATGAAATAAAATAATAACAAATTATTAACTTGAAAAGTTATGTGTACATCCAAGGTATATAACTTAAGCTCAGGTAATGTGTTAAAATATTTAAAAACAATGGTAAATTAATACCCCCCCCCCCGACTTATCGTCGCAGGGGCATAAAAATGCATAATTTCCTCCAAAATAAATTTTGCGTAATAAAACAACTCCAACCGTCCTTGGGGCCTCAGTGCAATTTTTCGTCTGCTTTGCTTACATGGAATCTGACGATACTAGACTCAACGATACTTGACGTGAACTAATATTTGCTGCCATGACTTGTGATCGTCTGCAGTGTAAGTTCGTCTGCTGATCCTGGTTCATCAAAACAGCCCAATTGATAAAGATGGTTAGTCTACAATTTCACATGGTCTGTCAACCATGATGTTGTGGGTTTAATTCTCACTGCTGGTAGGGTGCATTCGACTGCGATTATTATCTTATATGACATTGATTGCCAGTTTTCTTACCAGATGTCTGGTTTTTCTCCGAGTACTAAAGCTTCCTCCTCAATTTTAACTGGATGCCATGATATAGATGACAAATTGCTGAGTGGTGATACATGTACACATTCAAACAAACAAACCAACCATCCTTGTAATTGTATACAATTATACTACAGATCATTTTATTTCAATAATGCCATAAAGGGAGAAGCACGCAAGAGACTACTGTCACTATTGGGGATGGTACTAATGTCACACCTGGGAATTTTCAGGAACACAGAGTTTGAAGAGTAGACTTTCAAGGTAGGCAGTTCTCAACTGCTAGTTTAGTTGACAAAGATTGAAAGTTTTCCTGCTAAAGGTCAGGTACTCCAGCATCCTCCTCCAAAAAAAACTACGCCATGAGATAGTTTCTTCTTGAAAAACTTATTTTTCACCCATGGACTTACAATCCAAAGAAAGACAAAAGTTTTGTAATTTAAAAATTACACTTTGCATTTGTGAGCCATTTAAAACAGACAAATAAAAACAGTTTAAATTCAGTGGTTAAAATTAGCAATGTCCTGATGGACCACAACTGAAAAATATCCATTGATCTGGTAACTTATGAAAGTTTTAGGAAAAATTGTCTTGTAAATTTTCTTGTAGATTAATGTTTTTAAGCATAACATAGCAACAACAGCTGATTAATGATCAGTTAGTGTGAGCCTGGTTAAACTATCTCTGTACATTGCACTTGGTTTAGAACAGTAAAAACTAGATCAGTCTCAGATTCCATCTCTGTGGGTCCAGCTGACCTTGAGGTCAAGGTGAAAGGTTTTCAACCATGGTATGCGACACATCGCCTTGATATTATCTACATGTACTCACATACCAAATATCAAAAGCCTACCTCAAAAGATACAAAAGTTATAGCTATAATATGTTCATCAATCGCTTCACATTTTCAAACTATCAGGTTAGAGGCTAGTTTTTTCGAGTGATTACGATATAACAAGGTTTTTCTATGTTAGGGGAGGTAATTTCGTTTCGGTTTCGCAGTGACTACTGCGATTAGTCCTTAAGAACAAGTACGAACAATACGAACAAGAAAACTTTTGATGCAAAACATCAGTTCGCCGCCGATTTATTCTACATTCTGCACGCGTTTGTCAAAGCGATTTCTAAAAACAAGGCACTTGAACTAATTCCCCATAAGTTTATATGTAAAGCTAAGCCCTGCTGTTGTGGCTAGTTTTAATTGCCAATTTCTAAATTTGTGCACATGTAAACTTTTTTCATATATTAAATCATAAATATACTTGAATTAAAACTAATATTCTCGTGGTTCAATTAAAATATTGACAAAATATTTATTTATTGAATCTTACAAATATCGGCATACTCCGAAATTGTCTACGCAAAACAGCCTTTTATTCTGGTTTCCGATTTTTAAAAAGCTACGCTTGTCGATAGAGCTATCAACGAAAGACTTAGTACCAGGATAAAAATGGTCTCCCTGTATTATTAACTTCCGTAAATAGAATACTAAAAAAAGTTATTATTACATGAAACTTTGATATCACAAAAGCAATTTTGAAGTCGAACTTCATACACTATCTTTATTGTTCACTCAAGTTAAATGATTAACATTCTTGTAGCAAAATTCTGTTCATTTATGGTAACTAAGTGTACGTAAAAATATGTTCTCCTTTATCCATCGTTAGCAACGAAAGTGAATACAAATATATCGCGATAACATGTAAATAAACCTACATTTATGTGAGATCCTTCTATAAATAGGAACACTATCTGATTGGACAAAAAAAATCAACATAATAATGAAATACCATGAGTTCTGATTTACCTTTTTGAAAACAAATTTTACTTCAGATAAAAAGTATCAATAAATAAAACAAAATTACATCAAATAATTTGTTGACCAGTACTCATACGCTTAATTTTGATTTTGTATCCCATCCACCTTTAACAATGAACCAAGTTTCTATAAAATCTGTCACCTCTTATAAACATTTAGGTCTTACATTTTCAAGTGACGGAACCTGGAATACTCATATCGACGAAATTATTTCGAAAGCATCAAAAAGACTTAATCTTATTCGAAAGTTAAAGTTTAAAGTTGACAGGAAATCACTTGAAAAAATGTATTTTAGCTTTATTCGTCCAGTTCTTGAGTACGCAGATGTAATATGGGACAATTGTCCTGAATATATGAAACAAAAGCTTGAACAAATAAACTACGAGGCGGCCCGCATAGTTACTGGTGCTACCAAATTAACTACCATTTCTTTACTTTTACTAGAATGCGGATGGGAAACATTAGAGGCTCGCAGGAAAAAACATAAGCTCATATTATTTCATAAAATGGTACATGGAAATACCCCTGAGTACCTGTCAAACTTGGTTCCAGCTAGCTTTTCTCAAACTCACCATTACAGAACCCGAAATACTAATAACCTAGTCCCCCCACCCACCCATAGTATGTTGTATTATAACAGCTTCTTACCATCAACAGTTCGACTTTGGAATGACCTTCCTGCTAACATAAAAAACAATGACTCTATCAATAACTTAAAATCATTTTTAAACAAGCCAATTACAGTTCCGTCCTATTTTTATGCGGGTTGTCGTATCGGTCAAATACTTCATGCTAGAATAAGGACTGAAAGTAGTGCCCTAATAGATCACCTTTTCAAAAAGTATCTTGAGCCTGACCCCTATTGTAAATGCAAACAAATAGAAAATTCTGAACATTTTCTGCACTCATGTCCGTTGTTTAATAGACTACGAAATATTCTATTTCCAAACTTATCATGTCACATTAATATTAGAAACCTTCTATATGGTGACTCAAACCTCTCCGATGCTGAAAATACGCAAAACTTCTTAATTATTCAAAAATATATCATTAAATCAAAAAGGTTTAACACATGAGGGTTTAAAATTTGTAAATTCTTTGTATGATAATCTTGCTCTAAAGTTTCTTATATTGTTTCAAAGTATAATGTCAACCATAGTAAAAGTAACACTAATGTTATGTTACTTTAATATGAAATTATGATTATGTCACTGTATGTCATGCATTCTACTATGTATTTTCTTATATTCTGGGAGAAGAATTTATAAAAGTGCTTGTAGCACTTGTTTTCTAATCCCATATTGTATCATACCTACATGTATTGTGAACTATGCATTTATCAATAAAATAATGTTTACACTAATATAATAAAAATTAAATCTTCCACTTGCTCCGCCTTTCGTAATACAGCGATCAATGACAAAAGGGGGACGGGGGTAAGTGAAAGATTTAATTTTAATTAGATTGTGATAATCTTTTATTAATTAATGTAAACGAATTTGTTTTTGGCAATGGAGAAAAGATTGGACTTTGTAACTGCAACACTATTGGACGCTTCACGGTTTCCACCAAAATAAAATAAATGTTAATCAACAAGTTTACATCATTTAAGGATTAACTGCAAAAAATATTTTTTCCATCGAGGGATAACAAAATTTCCGTTTTGCACATTGTAAAATCCGCGGATTATACAAGATACAAGATACAAGATATTTTATTAAACCAATTAATGGTGCCCAAATGCTGAGCGATTTACAATCAAAGAAAATAATAAACATATATGATTTGATTGATTTGAATGAACAAGATGCACAATACAACTAAATGCAAATTAAACAGGAATAAAACAGCATATAGTATACATACATACACACACACATACACACATATATACATATATATATATACATACATATACACACATACGCACATACATATATATATACATATATACATACATATACACATACATATACATACATATACACATACATATACATACACATACACATATACACACATATATATATATATATACATACATATATACATATATATATATATATATACATATATATATACACATACACACATACACATACATATATACACATATACATACATACACACACATATACATATATATACATACATACACATATACATATACATACATATATACACACACATATATACATATATATACATACATACACACATACACACACACATACACACACATATACATACATATATATACACATACACACACATATATATACATATACATACACATACACATATATATACAAATATACATATACATATATACATACATATATATACACATACATACATATACACACATACACATATATATATGCATGCAGATACAAATCATTGTTAGACCAGATATCTCACTGTGACCATGAGAAAACTCAATAGATAATATTTTTACTTTGTATAAATGAATGATAACTCTAATTTGTATTTCAGTCTATTTTTCTGTTCAATATTTCCTTTCGTTTCTCGAATAGAGATTTCAGCAATGTACTTAGAATTGATATTACTTTTAAGTCTTCAGAGGACATGATCCAAATAAACTTCATATCATCTGAAAGTTTAGATAAGTTCGGAAAATGGGACGCTAATTTATTTACATGAGGGGAACGTACATCCTTAAGGGATCGGCATTTTAATAAAAATGTGCACAACGGAAATTTTGTTATCCCTCGATGGAGAAAATATTGTTTGTAGTTAATACTTATTAATAAATTCAAACAATAAAATAAACCCAACAATATTATTTTTGTAACTGGACATTTTTGAAAACAAAGATCAAAACAAAAACTGTTAGTTTCATGTGGAGTAATATATATGACGTCAAATGGCGCGTGTCTCCATGACGATCAAATTTGTTTTCCATACTCTGATAGAAAATATTTTCCAGCCAATCAAAAGTAAGTCTTCTCGCAAAATTTATTTATTTTGCATAGTTTAATTGATTGATTGATTGATTGATTGATTGACTTCCAGCTACTTTATAGTGAAAACCTACTTCAGGACTACACTCAAAGTTTTCCCCCATTTTGGTCGAAGCAAAACCAAGTATAGGGGATTCACCTTGCCAACTTTTAATCGAGTACTAGAGTACGACAATATAATTAAAATTATATCTTTCACTTGCTCCCCCTTTTTGTTATTTTCGCTTACAACGCAGCGACCAAAACCAAAAAGGGGGAGCTAGTGAAGATTTTGATTTCAATTAGATTGAGAGAACGATTACAGAATTTCATAATTTTCAAGGGTAGATTGATGGAAGGCAACCCTTTATCCGTGTGTTTGGTACACCTTATCCATACAGGTAGCTTTAAAATTTTAAACGAATGTCGGATACTTAAAATGGAGAACACATTTTATACGTAATACTAATTCTTACATTTCTTACCAAATAGCTTTTCGTATTTTAAACGAACTCTAAAGTGCATTACGATGCATATGGCTGTTAAAATTATTAAAAATTTTATGAAAACGTCAAATTGAAATGCACAATGCATTAAAGATCTTATATAATAAAAAAAGACATAGCACCGTGAACAAATTATATAATACTGTGCATTTCATCCCTCTGCTTTAGCGAAAAGTATGTGTAAAAAGCGGGCTATTGGTTTCTTAAGCTTCCTCCTCCATTAAAAGTTTGACGCCTTGATATAGCTGAATAATTGTTGAAAGTGGTGTACAACGTCAAACAAATCATTTATCAAATAATCTGAACCTTAGCTTGAGAGGATGCAAAACCTTGACTCAAGTAGACGAGCGACAATAATTGGCGTTTTACATGTATAAACAACGAGTAATGCTGATACAAGAAATTGTGAATTGTTGATTAGCATTCTTTGGAATGATCACTTCTTTTAGGATAGACGGTTCTCTTTGTCTTCCTCTGAGTTTGAAGCTAGTTTGATACAGAGTGGATGTGGCGTTCTGTCACAAGACACTGCATTTAAATTTATAGCTGTAAATACATGCTTTACATCATAGGCCGTAAGGGGACATACAAAATAAGAAGATTTTTTTTTAATTTGTTATTTCGATAAAACAAAATCTCGAGAAACGATACTGTTATATCGTGATCTCAATATAAAGATATCGTTATCTCGAGAAAACGAAATTTTTATATCGAGACCTCGATTAAACAATTTATCATATACTTTGTAATTATATGTTTGTTTTTGCATATGTGATACAGACAATGTCAGTCAACTCAAATCACAAAGGGGTGTGATAATGATATCAGTGGGTGTGATATGGATGCCATATCACGCCCCTAGGAATCCATATCACATCCTTGGGAATCCATATCACACCCCTCGCTAAACTGATGTCCAGTCTGTAGAAAAGGACTTTTATACTTTCCGTGTAACATTAACATGTCTGGATCCGTTTATTTTACATTTTATACTAAGGGATTTTCCCATTTATTTGTCGTCTGCTAAAAAATGGAATCAAACGAGTACGCAAACATGAAAGTTTGGAGATGAAAAAGACACATTTTCTTTCATCGAAACTTCGCAGAAAAATTTATCATGTATTGAATTCTATTATTATGGAATTGGGAACTTAGTAATTTTTCAGAACATTTGCAGAAGACGTTACTTATTTCGTGTAATCAATAAAATCCTAGTGTTCAGCCCAGATCTCTGAAAGACTGCACATGAATTATGCACCTGCAAATATGGAATTGTTCATGGATTTTTTTCCTAATTTTCAAGACTTGTGTATTTTGTCATAACATTCGCAGAAGTATTTTGTGTAAAATCCTCGTACAGTTTTCAATCCAGATATCTGAAACTTCACAGAAAGATGCGATTTTGATTTTGATGCGTGTGTTCATGATTCGAACATATGCACACTTATAATAACCAATAATAACCAAGAAAATATTGAGAATTTTATATATAAATTATATTTTATACCTGATGAAAAAATCGATATCAAAATTATCACATCGAAATGTCTTTATTACATGGCGATTTTCATATCACACCACATATCAACCCTCGACCCATATCTACCCTCGGGCCTAAAGGCCCTCTGGTAGATATAGTGGTCTCGAGTTGATATGAGGTGTGATATGAAAATCGCCTCTTAGTATCGTTATCTTGCGAAAACGATATTGTTATATCATGATCTCGATATCAAGATATTGTTATTTCGAGAAAACGATATAGCAATATCGTTTTCTCGAGATAACAATATCGTTTTCTCGATATAGCAGTATCGTTTTCTCGAGATTATGATCGAGATCTCGATATAACAATTTCGTTTTCTCGAGATAACGATATCTTTATATTGAGATCACGATACAACAATATCGTTTTCTCGAGATAACGATAGACTGTTTAAAAAATATTCTTCTTATTTTTCATGTCCCCTTACGGCTTCAGTATTATAATTACATTATAAAGTTGACAAACCTAAATCCTTTTTTTGACGATTGGTTCTTAAGTAACAAAATTTGTCATTCTCTACAACTGGCAAGGCTCACTTTTTTTATCACAAGATACATATACACAATCTCTAGATGAAAATAAGGAGACAAAAAGGATTTTACAAAAAAAATCAGTAACTCCAAGTTCCCAGTTTAATGCTTAGTATTTTAAAAACTGATATCGACCTAGCAATTAACAGAAATAATTATCACTAAAATGTGTGCTAGTGTGCTATACGTATAACTTATATATAAAGGCGAAATTGTCAACTTGTAAACGTTTACAACCATACTATAATTAAAGGGAAATTAATCCCCCAAAAAGTCTCTCAAAAGGTTGTACGGTCACTTTATTTACATAAGCAATAAAGATGGCATATCCACGATGTTAAACAAATCCTGACAGTTTTTTTTTCGATTGGTGAACATATTTCAAAGAAAAAACTTAATAAAACATTTTGCGATAGGATTCAATGTTAAACTGAGTCATGTGTTGGCAGCCATTTTGAATTTCCGATGGCATAACAACACAAAACTTTATAGAGGAACATCCAATGTGTTCTTGAGATAAAGTTTTGTTTTGATTAGTTAACCAGATTCAGAGATAAAGAATGTTTAGTCATCCCCATAGGATCGTATATATATACAGTCCGCCAAAAGTTAAGCATCACATAAATATTTTCTTAAATAAGTTTATTACAAAACGATTCATTCAGCATCTGATGCATTTATGCAATGCTTTCAAACAATACCTTTATATAACATACAGGTCAGATGACAATAATTAGATTTTTAAAGTGTAGAAGCGGTTTCAAAAACTTGTCCCGCTTCTAATTAACAGACTGACTTTGAATGAAATAGCCTTGTCCGATTGCACGTGGATATTGTGGTTAGTTATTATCTTTTAAAGACTTTTCAACAGGGTAAGACGAAACTTAAGTATGTATCGCCGAACGCTGGCAGGCAATTGGAATGAAAAATGCTGGAATGAGTAACCGCCAAATAGCAGCCAATTTTGGGGTGAACAACTCTGTTATTAGCAGACTTGTTGCAAGGCATAGACAGACAGGGTCAATCGAGGACGGCCCAAGATCTGGGAGACCCTGTAAAACAACCCCTAGAGAGGACCGCTTCCTTGCTCGTCAAGCCAGATTGCACTTTTCAACAGCAGGCCAGTTACGAGGAATGTGGCCTACTGGTGGTCAAATCAGTGACCGAACAGTTATTCGGAGGCTTCACAGATCTCGATTACGTGCCCGCAGGCCTTTGAAACGACCAGAACTGACAAGAAGGCACCGCCAAGCACGAATGGAGTGGGCAAGACATCATCGTCACTGGAAATAAGAAGCTGGAGACGTATTCATTTATCAGATGAAAGCCGCTTTCTGTTTAAGCCTTTTGACGGTCGGATACGTGTTTGGCGGCAAAGGAATACAGCTTTGGATAGAAACCATATTGTAGGAACAACTGCATTCGGCGTTGGCGGCGTTACCCTATGGGGATGCTTTTCACATGACTGCAAGCTCCCTTTACAGATTCTCAACGGTAAATTGAATGGTCTGAAATACCGCGATGACATCTTGGATGGTCACGTTAGGCCACATTTTGACAACCATGCTCTTGCAGACAGACCAATGTTTCAAGACGACAACGCTCGACCCCATCGAGCCCGTGTTATGAGGGACTTTATTGAAACAGAAGCCATTGACACACTTCCATGCCCAGCCATGTCACCGGACATGAATCCGATTGAGCATGTGTGGGACTTTATCGGGCGAAAAGTCAATCAACGGAACCCAAGATGCCAAAATGTTCGAGAATTAGAAGTCGCACTTGTGGAAGAATGGCAGAGATTTCCACAGTACAGACTTAGGCGTTTGGTTGCTGGAATGAGGCGTGTTGAACATTTACACCGGAAGCGTGGAGGTTATACCCAATATTGATGGAAAATACGCCAAACGACAGTCCATTTGTTACTCTTTCACCTCAGGACTTGTTGAATGACTGTAATTTTGTAAAACATGAAAAATTTTGTGTAAAACTAAAACTTAAAATCACCTATTATTTTGTAGTTTTTTGGCTTTTTTTTGTGATCATTTTTAGACCACTAGAATTTAATTTTACAATTTGAGGATTTAAATAAAGAATTTTACATGTTCAAATTTCCTAATGATATATACATTTTCATACAAATTAAACAGTTTCTCATTTGTTTTATGTTATTGAAAAAACATTAGATCCGTAAAAGTAGGTGACGCTTAACTTATGGCGGACTGTATATAAACTAAGTCATGCGGTGGCAGTGGTGGCCATTTCAAATTCTGATTGGCATAAAAAAAAACAATTCATTTATACAGAACCATCCAATGAATATTGATAAAAAGGTTTTGTTTCCATTGGATAAACGGTTACAGAGAAGAAACCTTTTAAAATTCTCTATCGAGTCCTGTTTTAAGCTAAGTCCTACGGTGGCGGCTATTTTGAATTTCAGATTGGCATAAAAAAAACTGTACAGAGGCCCATCAAATGAATGCTGGTGTCAAAAAGTTTGCAGAGAACCATCAATGAATGCTGGTGATAAGTTTTGTTTCAGATAGGATGCCTTTTGAAGATTACCCATAGTATCCTATCTTGAACAAAGTCCTGCGGTGGTGGCCATTTTAATTTTCCTATCAGAATATTTTTAAATTATAAAGGGACATCCAATGAACACTATAACCACGTTTTGTTTCAGTTGGCCCAGTGGTTTCAAAGAAGAAGGTCAAAATTTAATAAAAGTTTACAGACGACGACTGACGCAAAGTGATTACAATACATGTAGCTCACCGTGAGCTCTTGAACGCGAATGAAATTATGGTTAAATTGTTACAGGTAGAAATAACCTTTAATTAGGATTTGCGAAATAAATGTTCTAGACATCTGTAGTTCAAGGATTGTTCTTGAATTTTGTGGGTGACCTGTTTATTATTATTTCGCAGTTAACAGTTCTAAATCTTTTTCTTAAATATATATATATATATATATATATATAAACAAATAATCATCAAGTTTAAAAGATTATAATTTTATTATTTTATAAACAAATATACACCCAGCAATTATAAAATACACATTTAAGGCTAAACCAATTAGAACCAATACAAACAAAAGTTCATATATATGTGTCAGCAATATCATTGATCAATTCAGTTGAATGAAATATATACTTGTATATCTAAATATACGAATATTTTAATTTACAACAAACACAGTACATGCACTTTTGATGATAGGCAACTAAGACTTATGTCCATCAATGTTTCCCTCAGCACAAAATATAGTCTTATGTAAAGTTCGGACACACATACGGCAACAAAACACGCTCACTAATATAAATATATTTATAAAACCGAAAAATATGTTTGGTATAATAAAAGACACATTCAGTAGAAGTAAGGTAGAAGCCTTATGGAATATGTATGAAGTTTCTGGCCAAAAAACAACATTGTCGTTAGCGATCTATAAAGTATACGAATTAAATGACTGGCGCATTTGCTAGCTAAACACGCAGACTGGCTTAGATTTCTACCATATTACTAAAATTGTCTATTGTAGAAATGTAAAATTGTTAAGTATAAATATTGTAATTTATTTCAAAAAGAGGTTTCATCAATGTTATTAATCAATCAAGTTCAATAAAAATATGTAGCGTAGTATATGAATGCTAAAATTACGCAACTCTGTTAATCGTTACGAGCCTATATCCGTACATTAATAATTAATTTAATATTACCAGTACATGTCTTTAAATATCTACGTATAGCACTGAAATATTTATACCATTTATACGTATTAAATGTTTCTGACAGTGTAGGAAACGATGCACTATCCGGTGTACAGTACAATAAACGAGACGTTTCACTTACGATGTACCAAACGAGGCATCAAAACGACAAAAGCTTAATTGTATTGTATATCGTTTCATGCGTACAACATTTGTCTATCATCCGTTCTGTTAACTTATACGTTATAAGGACTGTATACCTCTTACGAAAACATGCATCAACGTTGTTGACTCAGAAAGAACTTAAAAAATTCGTATTAATCATAATACCAGAGTCATATTATAATAATCCACGTCCCCATTTTGACAGGTATTTGTTTAGAGCGAACGCAATTTAATTTTACATATTATTATTAAGTTCCAATAGTTTTTCAAGCATCTAATGTTGAAGTTAGGGATAGGGTGCTATTGCTAATTTTTATCGAGAATTCTTATTGGGTATTTCTGCCGGCTCCGATACAAAACGCATGCCATTGCGTATGTAATACTCCTAAGTGGCACATCACCTTATTATTTAAACAAAACACTTAACTGACCTATTCAGTTAAGGTTTCATTATCATTTTGATTCATTTTCTATAATAATAAGTTAGACATGCTTTTCACGTATTTACAATAGTTCAGGATATATATTTATTTTCTTTCAAATGATTCACGGGGCTCCACTTGATAATATAAGGAACGCCTCTTTACGCAATTTCGCTTCGTTTAACGCCCCGAGTACAAACGAACTAATCGTAAAGCTTCTTGTATGCCTGATGATCTGGATCCATGAGTAAATGAAAACCATTTTACATGGGCGGCCTCCCCAGCAAAACAAACGACTGGCTTGTTATTTCTCAATAACGGCTCAGCAAAAACTTCAACGTCTGGTGACTTTGAGTTAACGGCGTGGTAACTATACGCTCCAAGAAATAAAGGATCGGTACTCCAGGAAGATTTGCAAACTTGTGTTGGTTCCGGAATTTTGTCATCTTGCATGAACTTTCGGAGTATTTCTGTACATTTGTAGCCAATCTCTTTATCTGGCAAAGATTCAACGAATCGTACTCCATTACCATGAACCCATGCTAAAAGTGTATTAGGGCACGTCGGAACTTCCGAAAACAGACAAATGGATTTGTGCCAAAGGTTTTCGTTTTGGGCATCATAGCTTTCAAGCGCAAGTATTAATCCACCACTTCCTTTCACCCAAAAAGGACTCTCATACTTCAAAAATATTTTGCCGACGTTGCCAAATCCCATTCTTTCAATGGCATCAATTTTATCTTTTGGTAGGGCCGGTTGAAACAGTGAATTATGATACTGTTTTAAATGTCCAATTGAACACGTAGTAATCACGTGGTCAGCAAGATACTCTTCAAGATTATCACCAAGTTTACAAACTACCTTTACACCTGTGTGATCAGGTAGGTTATCCCAGGTAATCCTTGTAACGAATCTTCCGAATTTTATAGAATTGACAGGAATTTCGTCTTGCAGTGTTTTAAGTATTGCGCTGTAACCATTTGGTATTTCAATAAGATTATTAGATATAGCATCACCTATATCATGCGGTTTAGCAGTAAGACGACTTGGATCTTCTCCATTGTACAATCCAAAACAGGCTATTAATGTATTGAAAATGGGCCTCAATTCTGTTTTCTCATCGCTTCCAAAATGTATCATCTCTTCTGCTATGCGTTTTTCAAAATACTCTGTGCATGATGTAGTTTGACCAACATAGCTTCCAGTCTCCAATTCTTCTTCCATTTTCTCAAAAATTTTAATTGCACTTTGTAAAATTTCTGTTTTAATAGATGTCCCCTTTTCTGAAAGCCATTGCTTTTCTTTGCTACAAAGTACACATATTTATTATTAAGTGAAGTTAAAAATGCATAATAGAACAGCCTGTACCACATATATGTCGTACGGCATAACTAATGATATTTTATACGTATCTGGCGTTCAACTTTAGGCTGAGGAGAGAGTGGGGATGGATACACCCGAGTAACTAAATGGTTTAAGAAGAAATTACGAACTTAGAAACGCCAAAACCTCACATGTAATCGCTTTCTTCGCAATTAAATCTGCATAGTAATTTGGAGTTTTTTCAGTAATGGTTAGAATTGCGGAGTATTACATGTCAGATTAATGTCGGACACGCCATGGCAAAGGGCAATAAGTTTTTACTTGCTGTGTGGAGACTGCAAGTCGGTATTACTGGTTTATAATCAATTTAGAACTGAAAATTAATTTTAAAGAAGCATAATTAATATCTATCTTTGCTCCTACCATTATATGGCCGCAATGTGGAAAATCTAACGGTAGTCATGTTCGCGCCATATTCTACACAAAAAATACAAATTCATGTTAAAAAAGTTAAACAAACCAATCAAATTTCACCTCTGTTATGGTCTTGGTTTTGAAACACGTGGAAGCTTTTTTTCTGTTTAAAAATCTCTTTTCTATACTCATCCGAAGATGCGTCTTAACTATAGATTAAAGGAAAACCAGAAAGGTATTACAAATAGTTTATTAAAAACACTAATAAGCGGAATCTGACTTAATTCCCATGTGTGTTTCTATATAAACATGTAATGTTCCAGCGGTCGGAACTTAAGTGGTCATAATTTTTTACACTTTATACGGATTCCTATCATATGGTTGTTGAAATGTGTATGTTTAATTCGAGATTCTAATATGACGTCCTTCAAACGATTTGGAAACAAACCTCTATTTAAATATTCGACAAAATACGGCTGTTCCAGCCATTTAAAAAATCACACCCCCGTGTGTTTATGTTTTTGCATGACTTTTTTATTACTCCATATTATACCGTTCGTAATACGAAAATGCAGCAGAAAACATGTTTTCACGATACCACGTCCATATTCTATTCTATGCCGTATTGTTTACATGTTAAAAGTCTTCCTTTACTTTTGCTACGTTGTGTTTTCATGTGACGTAGTCTGGGATCATGACTTAATATTCTCAATACCGTAAGCGGACTTCCGGTTCGAATATACAGTCAGGTGTGTAAACACTAATCCCATTCTTTAAGATTTTCTACTAAATTTGTTATTTTTTTAATTAGAGCAGCTCTTTTACTTTAAGTGCAACTTGACCGACATCATATATATACAGAATCGTACGTGACAGGCCTATGTTCTCTCAAAATTTCATGACCTCTTTAAAACCTTCCAAGAGAAAACCAGCTTCCGGGGTAAACCCCACTCTAAAAATAGCTCTTTCTTTTCAGAAAATCTTGGTTTATAGGTCATGTAGTGCATTTGACATAAAACATACTAAACACCATTAGAACAGAGCAAGTAAGGACTCAAAAGTTTTCTAATATATTCACCTTTCAGAAAAACTTTCATTCATTAAAATCCAGTTAGTAGTTTTTAATATACACTAAGATAAACAGGACTATTTTACTTTTAAGTACTATTTTCTTATATGTTCCAAATTTGATTGGTCCCTTTAGTGTCTTTGTTACAAATGTCACATGCAGACGACAAATGAAGTCCCGCAGTAAATGGAGAATGACGTGTGGCAGAGGTTATATCTGGGAACCAGTTATGTCCTCTCTGCCGGAGAGTGCAGTAATGAATCCGGTCAAAATTTTGACCGGTTTGCAACACTCGGAATGCCTCAAAATTTACGTCAGAAATAACTCTAACTGACGTAATTCCGATGAAATGCATTATGACGTAACGTCCGACGTCGGTAATCAAATTAAAAAAAATAGAGTTTATCAAAGATTGCCTTTATAGATTTATGTTTCATTTGTGGAAATGACTCTACGGGGAATGGTCAGTTTAACTCGAAACCCGGAAACAAGAAGCAGGTAGCTACTCTTTTAGTTGTATTATAATTCTGAGAGAAAGCGCGTAAGTTTGCTAAAACTTGGCGTTTTTAAACTGGGTATTAAACTGGTGGTGACCTGGGGTTAGATTTGAAAGTGAAGCTTGGGTAAATGAAAAATGTTTCACCAGAGGACCAGGGTATCTATCATGTGACGTTCCGTTGTTTACAATGACGTTCAATGCAAACTGCGAGACTTTTCCCGCCTTCACCGCAAAGGAATTACCGTATCAAAATATAAACGCAACCGAATGTCAAAATGTTGATAAATTGTGGATGCTTTAAATTTGCACCATTATGATCTACAACAGGACCATCAGATCGACCAATTGGGGTAAGCAGTTTTCTTTTCTCACGCAAACAATCTAACACAGTCACAGACACGCCACACGGTGGCTGATGTATTGAAGCATTCAATTTTGTCGTTTTTTGTTCTGATTCTTAAATTATATTGTTAACGCTAATAAATATGTTACTTTGTTTTTAATTTATATTTCTTCGTTTTTTTCTACTACGTTTTACACGCGAAATATAATAATTTTGTAACAAGGGAGGATCTCGGAAATTGGAACAGCCAAACTAAACATGTATTCACGAGATGTAAAATTTCTATATTTTCATTGGAATAGAAATAACTCATGGCTGTCCCAATTTTATGGATAATTTAAATATGGGTAGACATGAATTGTTTCTTAAATCCTCTGCCGTCCAACGCTTTTTTATACTTTGAGTGGGGAGGTAAATCACCTATCACGTGATATTTGTTTAAAAATGACAGTAAAATGTCGGAAAGTAATGGTAGTGATAAAAATGAGCTTACAATCGCATTAAAAATATTTGATTGGAGTTTAATCGATTATTGTCATGGAGAAAAATATCTAGAAAAGCGATTTATATACAGTTGAAGTACAAAAAAATTTTATAACATCGTGGGATTGTGAAATGTGCCGTCTCATACCAGTGTAGTAAAATCCGCTGTTTTTTTATCTATGGAAAGCTCTCTAATCAAAGTTTAAAAAAGCGTTGGACATCTGAAGATTATCGGACTATATTTTTATAGTGTATGTGGAGTGGGCTAAGTTAAAACTCACATTTTTTAATTTGGCAAAAGTTCCTTTATTTTCCTGATAATATGGACTCCATGACTCTCATGTAGGGATGTTGTTTATATGTGTGGCAGTTTTATTAATATTCGTGGTGGTTACATTAATATTAGATGAGTTAACTACTATGCGTGGTACTTGCAGTAATATTTGTGGTAGTTATAGTAATATTTGTGGTAGTTATAGTAATATTTGGTGGTTAATTTGTAGTTACTGTAATATTCGTGGTGGTTTCAATAATATATTTGGTGCTTATATTCGTGGCGATTAACATAAATTCATAATATACGTGGTGCGTACTGTAATATTTGTGGTGTTTTAGTAATATATATGATGCTACTTTTAAATTAATATTAGTGGTACAATCCATATTCTATGTGGTGTTTACTTTTTATTCGTGTTGCTTCAACTTTATATCTTTAAACGTCATGTTAATGGACACAATTTTAGAAGACCTTTATTTACACGATTAAGTCCTTGTATTCAGAAGAGAATAAATCAGTATTGATGAGATAGTGATAAGACAAACAACTTTTTAAATTCCAATAAACAAAATTTAATATAGACACTTTGACCTTTTAAGTCCCCGCTTACATTTTTATACGTAAATCATTAAAATTTTATTTTTCAAATTTCTTAATTTTTTTGTTTATTGAATTGTTTCAGTTTCTTTTCCTTTGCTCATATTTATTTATACGGAATTACTCTATTTGTATTTTGTTTTTATGGCTGTAAAATAAATTTTGGTTGTTTATATCAATCTACAGTTGTGAACCGTATTGATGATTATACTATACTACAAGTCACGTGGTTTGGTGAGATTTTTTGCGTGACAAATGAAAATTGCTTATCGCTTATGGTCCAGCTTATGCTCCTTTTGTATATCAAAACAAGGTATATTTTGAAATCAAACATTATTTTCTTAAGATATCATATTTAAAAATCTTTGGTTTTTTTCTTTTTAAGGGCGATTTTCTATAGTAAAACTTTAACCTAAATTAGAATGGAAGTTTAACCTAGGTGCAGTGGATTTTTTCTGTTCAAATCTTTCAAGCTTTGTCGTTTGCGGTTAATGCGTGAAAAGTCTCGCGGTTTGCCCGAATACCTTTGTACGTCACGTAAGCAGACGAACGTTTGTAAACAACATTAGATCCCTTTAGAAACAAAAATGGCTGACTTTACAATGTAAAATTCCCGTAGCAAACGTCAAGGAAGATTTGTGACCTGTCAACATATGCATTGTGCTAAACATGGAAGGTTATCGTGACTAGGAACAGCTTAAGAGAAGCACGATCAATATCTTGTAACAGCAAGAGCGTAAAATCCAAAGCATTAGGCAGGAACATAAAATGTCGACTAAAGCCCAAGTTATAATTAAATCATAAGCAAATACATGGTATAAAAAGCACTAAATGATAAATGAGTAATTTATGTCAAGCTTCCCAACCCGACTTAAGTTATTTTAACAATTCGCTTAAGAACATTTAGTTGTTTTACATATATTTGAAATATGTGTATTGAAATTTAATCAGTAGTCAATATTAGCACCCAAAAATTTTCCTCATCTTCGCATGAAATATTTAATCATTTACATTGAATACAATTTTTTCTCATGTGTTCGTTTACGAATTGCGAAAAAAGGAATTTGTCGGGATTAGCCTGAATTTTGATATCCGAAAACCAATCAATTAGGGATTTAATATCTTCTTCGGGACATTAATTACCGTTTCTATGGATTTATCTGATTTGGACAGAGTATTTTCATCTGCATAATTATATAATGAACAATTTTTAACAAAGAAAAATATAACATTAAAAAAGATGTTGAACAGTATAGGACCTAAAATAGATCCTTGTGGTACCCTTTAAATATATATATATATATATATATATATATATATATATACATGATACTACTAAGTTTTTGATTAATTTTGACACATTGTCTCCTTTCAGAGAGGTAGCTATTTAGCTAATTAAGTAGTGAATCTGATAATCCATAGGCTTTCAGTTTAAGTAACAATCATGAGGAAGACAATTAAAGACCTTAGAAAGGTCCATCAGAATGGCGGCAAGGTATTCATTTTGATCAAGAGCTTTTTCCAATCTTCAATCGCACGCAAAAAAGTAAATTGACAACCAAAAACCAGATCTAAATGCTGCCAAAAAGGGATTGAAGGTATTGTCTAAATATTTAACGAGCTGCTTTTCAATGGAATTTTCGAATAATTTTGAAATAGCTGGTAGGACACTAACTGGTGTGTAATTGCCTTAATCAAGAACACCAATATTATATGATGTAAACTGACTCCAATTGTATAATTAGGTTTATATTATTATATGATGTCTTCTGTCTATTCAAACATGCTTAGAACAATACATTTTGTTATTGTGTAATGTGTTGCTTTAGTAATTAGCCCTAAATTATTTTTCGATAACAGACTTGCAACTTTTACGACACGTTAACTGAATACTGAGTTAACACCGGTACAGTATGCTGATGCCGCATCGCATCTACTGCATATTGATTGAGCTGTTATGAATTGAAAGTGCTGTGACAATTCTATATACATTCTATATATGTTGCACGTATGATTTAGTGTGGTACTGTTTGCGTGCTTTTTGTGCTAATGTAAATAAATATATTTTCTTTCTTTAAGTGTATCTTTTCTTTTAATTCCAACACTGTTATTTGGCTAATATAATAAAATAGAATGTTTTTACAATATACATAAACATAATTCCTTATAATATTAATATAAGTATTCTGTTTACTCCAACATGAATTTTCAATATTTTACCTCGAACATTTAAATTGTTGGAATAACCAGAATGATATAATTACGTGATGATTTCTGTACAATGCAGCTGGCCAAGGACCAATAACTCGGCCAATACAGAAATCATCACGTAATTATATCTTTATTAATTATCAAGTCCAAATCAATAAGGCTAATGCAAGTTGGAATCGGGCCAATACGGGTCGATCAGGCCAATACCGATATTGGAGTAGTAAATTCGGTATTGGACTGGTTCAGCAAAATATATCATCGGCAGTTTTGCTGTTATCGACATGAATATTATAGCAGTTAATTAATAAACCGTTTATATTACCTGCATAACTTGTATGGCTTCCGAATTAATCCTTTTGACTCTGCCAGGGTTAACATGGAATTATCCTGCCCTGTATCATGAATCCAGTTGGCACCTAGTTCTATTATGCCATCCCCAAACGGAACAGTATTGATTCTTCCACCAATCCTGCAGAATAAATATACTGGTATTTGTAAGGCTACGATAAAATATTGCCCTCGAAATGTTATATTGACATCCTAAAATTCTTGTGTCTCTCTACTGTGCAACGATGGATCATTGGTGAAGTTACAGAACAATTTTTATGTAATAATTTTTTTATTTGTCTATACTGTATTTGGTTGGATTTAATGATGTTTAAAGGTCGAAGAAAACTCACGCGATTTTAACTTGTGCATAAAGACATCAGATTAATAGAAGGAAACAAAACATTAATATGTGTGCAATTAAGCATTATTTAACATTTGTGATGTTTTTTTCTAAATCTGCATTGCAACCTTCATAATCAACACGTTTATCTTAATTAATATCAGCTCAAAATTCAAATTTTTTCATTATCATATAAATAAATAAAATAACCTGTTTGTTCCTTCTAATATTACTACATCCTGGAAGCCATTTTGAATCAGGTGATGGGCAGCAGACAATCCTGCAGCCCCTGCTCCAACCACAATTATTTTAATACACTTGCTTGCCATACAAATAAAATATTTCTGAAAGATAAATTCTATATTATACACAAACGCTTTCATTATTATAAACGAGGATGATCTCTATATCTTTTATTACCTTGAAATTCACGAAATACTTTTGACACCAACAAAAGTATAGTTATAAACGCCAGAGTTCTAGCGACTATTGTCGCCATGAATCGTAGGATACCCCTTAATGAACTTTTTAAAATTATTTAGGTCAATTAAGAAACTTAATGAAGTCTGGTGATAGTTCATAGTTCTTTCTGTTAAATCCTATAACTTAATTAACCATAATTAGATGTATTTTAAATGTAGATTAATTAATATTTAGATGTTCTATAAATAGACAACTGAGTCTGAATCTGTAAATAGAAATCTTTTTTGCGAAGTTCCTGTTCAATTGTAAAAATCATCTTCAAAAATAAATAATACAATAACAGTTCAAAATGGTTTAATATCCCCGTCATGAGATGAATATGAGTCAGAGAGCCATCCATATACCGTCTTTACAATATACATAATAAAATATAACACTTTATACAATAATATAAACACAAATTTATAATTCATGAAACATTCTTTACAGGTTATTCACATCTCCAGCGGATATCCACGAGTTGAATTTCTTTGGATAATTTAACCATTTCACGAAATATTGTTTGTTACATCCCTTGCCTCAATTTTCCACAGATCGTCATCTCGCACATCGACTTTTTGTAACTCCGATTGGTAAAATTTTCCGTTAATTTCTTCGTCATTAAAATCCACTACTCTGTATACTGGTAGTCCACCACGTAAAATGCGTTTGGAGATTTTAAATATTTCACCAGACCATTTTTCATCGTATTCCCTTGTAAAAGGATTTCTGATGTAAGTGATGCGGACTATGTCTCCGAATTTAAACCGAAATGACTTTCTTGTTGTCTTTGATTAGACTATTGGTGCTATTTTCTTAGGCAAATACATTTTCCACCACAAGTTGGTTTCTTTACTCTTTGTAACTTTTTCAGGTGGTATCCCAATAGTTCTAGGATATGTCTTGTTATAACTGTTTGCTAAATGCTGTAAGGAATCGATGTAATTGTACGACTGCTTATAGGTTATGTATCTGGTTATCTTTGATCTAATAGTTTTAATAACTGTTTCTACATAGTTGGACTTTATTTCCGTATTTTATGCAAATAGATGTATCACTCGTTGTTCAAGTAATGTCGCTACTTGTTTAGATCTAAATTCTTGTCCTTTATCTGTGCGTATTCGATTTGGTGTTCTACCTTCTGTCTTTCAATGCGTTGGCTACAGACTCTCCCTTCTTATCTTTTGATGGTGTCATCCATACATATTTTGAAAAGATGTTTATAACCATAAGAACAAAATTTGATCCACGATTAAATTTGGTGAATTTCGTTATATCCATAAGATCCGCATCCCACTGATAATCGATGCCTGTCGTGATGACTCTATTTCGTTTAAATGATCATCGTACAGGTCTCTGTAGCTATATGGTTCTTGTCGTTGCAACCACTTTCGTATCTAATATTTACTGAGTATGAATTTCATTCTTGTTGTAGAAATCTGTAAAACTTATCAGGTCCTGCGAAACTAACTGGGCTTGACGGATCGTGATATATTGAACTCAAATATTGCTCCCACCTGGCCATATCTACACACTTTCAGTGAATTTTTAAAAATAGTAAGATTCTGAGCTTTATATATCCTTGTCTTACTCGTCCTCCTCGTCTTCCTCGCTGTTATTTTCTTCGTCCTGATATTATTCGTCATCGTATTCCTCGTTGTCAATGACTTAAACGAGGTAGCTTTCCAAAAACGACCTATATTTCCTTACAGATATTTTAATGGCTTTTTCATAGTCCACGCCATCTTTACTGATCCATCGATGATTTTCATGACCTTGTTATGTAATTTGCCGCTTTGCAACTGTAAAAGATATTGAATAAGACTGGAAATAATCTCGTCCATATCATCATCTATAAGTTTGTGATCAGCCTTGCTCCTAGCATCTTCTTCATCTAAGCCGTAAAACATATATTGATCGACTTTAGCTTCCCACTTGTCTTCGTTGGACTTTCTAGCTATGGTTGCTAGTTTTTTCAAAAGCTGCATCTTCGTCGTCTTCGATTTCAATTTTCAGTTTTTTCCGATTATTGTCATTATTATCTTCCTCGTTTAATTTTCGTTTTAAATCGTTTTCTGGACACCATCTATTCATATGTCGGTTTAAGTCAGGAACGCTTACAAACACTAACAACCAATCGTCACAGGAAGGCATGTTTTCGTGTTTATCTTTAAACGAAATATCTGGTTGATTCACTTCTTTATTCTTCTGGTCTTCTTAATCATCTGTCTGTTCACTTCGATGTCTGTATGGCAAATGAGGCATATCTGAGCTTTCCTCTTTTATATAATGTCCGCTGCCGATTTGAGTAGGTTTCAAATGTTCAAAGATGTCAGTTTTCAATCTTTCATCTTCTGTTTTGGTCTTTTTCAAATCCATAAATAGATAACCATGAGGTTTTTTCATTGTATTTTGTCATAAACTTCTTAAGATTATTTGAATACATCTGTCTGGAAAAAGTTGTGGGTCCGGCCTGATCACTTGTGTTTTTAAATAATACCATATGGATGTTGATGCTCATGGTCCTGCTTTCTTTTGATTTGTAAACTGCGTTCTGAAGAAGACATGTCACGCTAAGATTCCTATGATGACTTCCCTCCACAAAGAGTGCACAAACATCCTGACTATTAATAACATCCTTCATTAGATCGTCTAAGATTATTAAAGTAGGAAATTTTGTGTCTATAAATAAATCTTCATTTAAGTCTTTCCGGGATACCCTGAACAAATACTATGTGTTTTACTATCTGCTTCATTTCGTTGAACAGTGGTTGCCATCTTTTATAGCACCAAATGATGCGTTCTGGATTCGGTTTTATCATTGTCTTTGCAGTCAGTCCCGCTAACATCATGCTGAAAGGATGTTTTAGAATCACTCCTCCTCCTCCTTGTGTTTTAAGTTCAGTATATCCATGTTTATTTTTGAAGTGCCGCATTAAATTGTCTTTTCTAGAAAATGTCAAGCCACAATCACCACAAGTCGTAGACATCGTTGCGAGCTTTTATAAACACGTCTTCCTCTTCTACTGCTTAGCTATAAATGAAAATGACCCGTTCATATAATGTGGTTTATATTTTGCAGTGCCCGTTTGCCAGGCTTGTGATACCGTCTTCGAGAATATACCTTTTATCGTCGAATGGAGTGAGATCCAGTTTGTTGATATTTATGTTGAATAACTGGTGGTCATATGATGTGATAGATAAGAGAATACATCTTAGATTTTAGACCTTAAAATTCTTGAACGGGTATAACATGGGTTACATCGTTAATTTTGCCTAGAACTTTTCTGTTGACTGTACTGTAAAGGGGGTGACTTTGGTCGTACATTGATTTAAAGACAATTTTTGCTTCAGTAAATGAACGGCCACCAAATCCTCCTTGAAAATCTTAAAGGCATGGAATGTAGGTTTACTTGCGAGTTTCCTTGCTTGGTTTTTGACTAGTTGAACGTCGATTCGTTTTCTAAGGTTTTCTGTTGTCTTGCCAAACACGGCGTTATTCATTAGCTTAAAAAAGTCTTTGTCGAATTCGTTTTTGGCAAGCTTTCTCTTCTCTGTGTTAAAGTCAATAACCTTTTTTAACCCTGGTTCCTGTCTGAAAGTCATTATTCAATCATTTTTGGTCAGCTTTATTCCAAGACTCAAATAAAGCTTCAAGTTTCTGTAATGGACCACATACTTTTCTTTGGGTTTTAGATTAGGGATAAGTTTTTCTGATGAAGTTCCGTTTAGACCAAGATCTTCTAAAAGCGTTTTGGCATAGGGTGACAACATGTTTTCCGTGACTTTCATTCTTTCTGGTGCTAAAGGATATTCGTTATGAAGATCATTAAGGTCATGTGGGTATTCCGGTCTACTTCTAATATGTATTCATCGCGGTTGTCATCTGACATCGAGTTTACATCGAAGTTATCTTTTTCTTCTTTTTGCAAGCCATCTAAACGCATCTACAGGAAGGCTTTGTGACATCGCCCATCCGTATAAATTGTTAGCGTCTAAATACATTACATGGCTACTTTGTTGACCTTGATCAAAATCTGGGACGTGTTTGTTGTTAGCTTTAGCATGGCTATGTGATATCATAGATATTCCACCTCTTAATCTTTTTTCAATAAAAAGGTGCTTGTCTATGTCGGTCAGCAATTCCAGTCGTACACCTGTTATTTTCAATGCAGCCTGCCGTGCCAACCTGCGAGAGGTGTAAAAGTGAGCTGCATCTAATCCATAGTAGTTCTCATATACGTCAGCTAGAGAGAGAACGTCTGTAAGGACGTAGAGGTCATGGTACTGTCCGAGGTCATTTAGATTCAATTCTTTCTATACTTCCTGCGCATGTGTATAATTCTCTTCTGTAATGTCTCCTCCCGACAATGAACTGCGAAAAGCTTCGATGGGTGGTAGCTTATTTTCTGAAAATTTTGATGCAGTGTCGAAATACTCATATGGGTAGACTTGTTTTCTCAAAGGAAGCTGAATGTCATGCTCTGTAAAGTAATCTTTAATATGGTGAAATTTTTCGGAACCATCCTTCTCCAAATTTTGTCACTAATTATTCTAAAGATGATGGCATAAACTGAAAAGAGTCGATGAAGTCCATACATCCTTATGAAAATGAAACATACATTTCCATGTTGTTCGGTATACATTTTAGTTGCTCGTTGACTTTTCCTATAGCTTGCATGATCAGATGACTGTCATAACCCCTCAGATTGTGGAATATAACAGGAATGCGTCCCGTAAACTTGAAGTTAATGTTACAGTCTCTGTGTGCTGCCCCTCGAAACTTCACTGTCACGTGACAATGGTCTCTCACTCGATCATCACCTAATGGTTTTCGACAGATATGACAATCAGTAGCCTTTTTGCATTACTGCCAGTCACTTCCTGTCATTACGATAGGTTCGCAATGCTTAAACCGTTTCTCTATATCTTCCTGTTCGGTGACCATACATTTCACAACTTTGTCAGCAGCATCTATTCCTCTGTAAAACACTGGGTTTTTTGCTGTTTCTGAAGTCAAACCAACGACTTTGTAAGCAAACCCACATGGTATGTGCTTTGTAGTTTTTACGTTAAGGACTTATACGGATTATTATCACAACCTTGAATGGACACCTGAAGACTTTCAAAGTCAGCATAGATGACATAGGGTACTTTCAACTGTTTTCTCACGTCTTTGTAGAATAACCATTTGTCCTCTTCCTTTTGGCATTTCGATTCTTTGTGGTCCATGTGTCTTACAGTATGGTTTATGTTCATCTTGTAGCCGTTCCTTCGTAAATCCATGAAGACAATATGGGCAGTAATAATATCTGTTGTGGTCTTTATGTTGATCACATAGTAATCGATTCAAGTCCAGGAATCAGCAATAGTGTGACTTATCATCGTCTGATACATGTATCTCGAATCTAAAACAGTCACATGTATTGGGGTAACGCAATTCTTTTCGTAACCAAACATATTGATAGATTTCACGGGAAATGATATAGCTTTAAAGTTTAATTTCGATTCATGTTCTTTATATTTCCAAATACGCTCCCCATCCCGTTTTGCCGGATACAATGCAGCTAGAATTGACCACAAGAAACACTTCTTGTCTTTGTTCTTCACGTTTATTATGGCGGTTTTGCTGTTTTAATCTGGTCACAATTTGTCCTTGTCATTTTTATTTCGATTGACAATACCACTTGGAAAATAGTCATAATTAAATGTGTATATAATAAAATTATCATTTGAACTTCAGGTAACGATTTGAAAAATATTCATTTACTGTCATGGCGTCGAATTCTTATAATCTGGTTTAAACAGGTTACATACATGTATAGTCAATCGCTCGAGTGATAAATAGCATAAATTTAATACAAGAATAGTCATTGCGTGTTTTGATTGGTCTAAAAATAACTTTCGGGTCACGATAAATCACAGCAATACTAAAATTACATAAAATGTTGTACGCTGCACGAATCCGCTGCATAGAAGTCAAGCGGAATACGGTATCGACCTGGTTTTTATGTTTTAGCCAATTAGAATAGCCGTAAACTAATTCGTCCTTTCAAATTGATTGTATTAATTGTATTGTACACAATTCACTGACGTTTGCTACATCGTGTGTGTCAACAACAAATGGTAAGAAACGTCGGCTCTTCGATAGATTGATTAATTTATACTCTTCTCAATATTTGAAACTGGAATTTCAGGATTATCATCAAATTTATATCAAAATGCAGTATTAAATAAAAAATATTAAGGGTAACTAGCATTACAACAGTTACAAAATGTAAGCAGGTGCTCCAGTAGAAAAGTCATCCTCTGTTTGTTTGTTTTTTTTAATCAAGAGAGATGGTGGTTTATTCATGTAATAAAACAATTAATGACTTTGATATACAATCGCTATCAGGATTTATCAGCCCTCGAAAATGTATATTCATCCCGCCTAGCGGCTCGGTGAATATTACATTTTCTCTGGCTGATAAATCCTAGCGACATATATCAAAGTCATTAATTGTATAATATTTAACATAGATTAAAAGATTATAAGAGATGTTCATTTCTTTCAAATTATTTACGTTTTCCTTATATCTGTATTTATTTTATTTCACCAAAACTTAACAATGATATAAATAGCTAACGTTGGGGAATTTGTCAACTTGTGAACTTGTCAAAAGGTCAACAATGTCTTTGGGATATTTAAAATTGCTGTGGTGTGCGGTGACACCACGGTAGTGATTATTCACGTACGTGTGCTGTACATACAGATATGTACATTAGTTGGTATTCGGTTATACCGTAATAGAATGGATCCCGGAATAAGACACTGCCGTAGTTAGCTCTACATAGGAAGTAATCAGTAGGTGATGGAGGATGCGCAGTTGTAGTCTGGCGGGAGTGAGAAGCAGACGAGAGAAGACGCACAGTTCAACTGAGAGCTGGTAACTGATAAATAGTGAGTATATGTGATTTACAATTGCCCCCGTGTCGGCTGCCGACCTAATACCCGGCAATCACAACACTGGCGCTGCGAGCATTGGTTTTTTCGGACCAGAATTATATTTTTTCACTTTGAGTTGAGGCAGTCGACACGTGTTATGTAATTTGCACTGCCACGGCAGTAGAAATTTTGTTGCAAAGAGAATACAGAGTGGTTACTCGTTGTTTTATAAGGTAAATCACATTATTTTTATTACCGAACAGGGGTTTTCGGTGCAGAAAAATTAATTTTTCTCGTTCGAGGTGGAACGAAAGGGCTACGTGACTCAGAGTGACGTCACGGATATTTGTGTAGTTGTCCCAAATCAAGTACAAGTGACCGGACACTACAGTAAACAGGAAACTATTATTTTACATTGTAATTTTTTAATGCAGAGTAGCATTACATTTGATTATTTTTATGTGGTTCATTAAAGTTTTGTTTATTACCGAAGGTATTTTGGCAATAACCACGGTCTTGTAAATATTTGTTAACGTGTGGGTGACACGGATATTGTTCATTTGTAAATAAAATTTATTTGTTTTTGCCGGATTTTGATTTGTTCGTCATGGACAGAGTAAATATAAATACATGTCACCATGACCACCTATTGGTACTTCCTGGAGTAGGAAAAGTAATAGCGGACAAAATAATTTCGCTGAGAGAACAGCATGGCAATTTGAGTCCGGTACATCTAACCCAAATACCCAGATTGAGAATCACAGAGGAATTAATGAACATGATAGATTTTAAACCTATGAATACTGGAGAGTGTGCACGGACATTGTCCGACGACACGGTATACCAGGACGATATAGAGACCTGCAATGAAACAATTGTGCACGACCGATGGTCGCCGTACGTTGAAAAGGACCAGTGCAGCGGCACTGCGACGGAAAAAATAAAGCAGGAACATTCGTACCGTACTCCGGTACTACACAAACCAGAAGACTTTGGGGACCACCAGTACTTTAAGACCACCAGTACTGGTACTATTAACCGACGAAGACTAGCCGCTTCATTTCCCGATCCAGAGACACAACAAAATCGTGATTTATCACGTGAGTGTCCATCAGAGCAAAACAAAGTGAAATGGGCAACTGAAACGCATGACAATAAGCGTGACATATTGTTCACGGCTAAGTCTGACCATAACAGAAGAAGCTCCCCAGAGATGGCCATGTCACAACATAGTCACAGGTCGCCATCACCGTTGAGGAGACATAGCAGTTCAACGACATCATATCCATATTGTGGTAATCCACGTTCATACTTGGATAAACCCAGAACGAGAGTTCTCGACATACCACGAGAATTGAAATATGATGGGACAACGAACTGGAAAACATTTTATACAAAGTTCCAACGGTATGCGGACAGGTTAGCATGGTCTAGTATGGAGAGGATGGACCAACTTGGCTGGTGTTTGAACGGCAAAGCCGCAGATTACTACACCAGCATAGTAGACAGGGACCAGAACATAGACTACTTCGAACTGGTCATCAAATTGGAAAAGAGGTTTAATTTCCAAGATTTACCGAAGACATTACAGATACAGTTCATGAGTGCACGTCAAAATCAAAATGAAAAATTGGAAGATTGGGCTGATAGAGTACTATCGCTCGCTTGCAAAGCGTACAGAAACTTGCCAGATGAGTATATGTATACACAGGCTATATGGAAAATTTGTCAAGGCTGTGTTGACAAAGAGGCTGGTCAACATGCAGCTACGGTGAGACCGACTTCAGTGGAAGCGGCGATCGATCACATCAAGTGGTATCAGCATACTCATACTGCGATTTATGGTAAACAGGTCAATACACGTGACTCATTGGACGAAATAAGGTACGAGTACGACTTTGATCTCATGGCTCAAGCGATGTCAAAGTCAGACACGAAACAGACCGACGTGTCAAAGCAAATCGAGTCATTAATGGAAAAAATGACCGCCATGGAGGAATTCCATAGGAAGGAATTGACTAACATAAGGTACCAGTTGCAGCAACAACAGTACCAAAAAACACAGAATAAGCAGAGTAGTCAACAACCACGGAATGACCAATATTCGTTCAGGAAAGGGACTGAACGTAATTATGAAAATCGCCAGCAGTGGCGTAACAACAATCAATGGGAAAATCAAGGCAAGAAATATGACCAATCGAACGGACCGCAATCGAACAGACCGCAATGGAATTATAAGCAGCAGGATAGAAGACCTATCCCTCCGGAGAAGCTTGCTAGTATGGTTTGTTTCTATTGTGAGAAACGAGGACATCTTGTGCGGGATTGTCCCGAGCGCAAGAGACAGAAAAATAAAATTGCAACGGAGAGCAATTTTCCTCAATCTAGACAAACAGGACCATATTGTTCGGATGATGTTGTAGATATCAAGTTAACCGAACCAGCCAATCCCGTGGATATGGGAGGAACGTTAACTATTTGCCAGCTAGGATCAGCATCTTTGCTCCGCCTGGGAATAAAGGTCCAGGGCCAGCCTGTGGTTTCCGTAGTGGACACAGCAGCGGAAGTTACAATAATTTCCGATAGAGTTTATAGATCACTTCCGAAGAAACCACCGATCAAACGGACAACAACTATGCACGCTGCAGGGAGAGGCATGCGACTAGATGCATTTGTTGCAGGACCGATCGACTTGCAAATAGGAACTAAAACATATAGGACCGATATATACTTTGCACCGATAGACGACGAAATGCTACTAGGACTTGACTTCTTGGTAAAAGCAAAAGTAATCCTGGACTGTCGTAAACTGGTATTTTTCATCAATGGAGAAGCATTACAAATGGTTTACGGACATTCGGGACTAGTCCCGTCTGCAAAATCCATGGCAAAAGTTGCCAGGGTAACAGTTGAACAGAAAACAATAGTGCCTCCGCACTCAGTAGTACAAATGAAATGTGCTATATCGGAAACTTTGACCAATTACATAGTGGAACCAACACAGGAAATACTTAGCTCAGTTTTGATTCCACGTAGTTTCTATGGAGAGACCACACCCAAAATTAGCTTACTGAACCCAACTGATTTAAATGTGACATTGCAAGAGGGAACGGTGTTGGGTGAAGCAGTTGAGGCTGATATTTTAAACTCGGGGCATGCCCCGTGTGTAGCAAATACCAAGACTACCGGATCTGACAATCAAAAATTACCGAAACAACTACAGCAATTATTTGAGGAATCGAGCGCACCCCTCACATCAGACCAGAAGGGCAAATTAAAAGCCTTACTATGGGAATTTTCTGATGTTTTTGCAAAAGACGAATTTGACTTAGGATCATTCACAGAAATAGAACATGAAATTGACACGGGCTCTGCCCGCCCTATTAAACAAAGAATCCGGCGTACACCTGTTTGTTTCGCACAAGAAGAAGAACAACATTTAAAGAAAATGTTGGACGCTAAAATAATTGAGCCGTCAACATCAGAATGGGCGTCAGCACCAGTCTTAGTAAGGAAGTGAGACGGTACAGTCCGCTGGTGTATTGATTACAGGAAATTAAACTCAGTCACGAAGAAAGACGTTTACCCGTTACCACTTATAGATGAATACTTGGACACATTAGCTGGAAATAGCTGGTTTTCAAAGCTAGATGCAAACAGCGCCTATTACCAAATTAAAGTGAAGGAGTCAGACAAGGAGAAAACTGCGTTTATCACTAAGTATGGACTTTTCCATTTTGTACGTATGAGCTTTGGCCTATGTAATGCGCCAGGAACGTATGCTAGGGTGATGAACCTAGTTTTACGTGGATTGACATGGAATGTAGTTTTGGCATTCCTGGACGACATTTTAGTGTTAGGAAAAACATACGAGGACCATTTACAGAACCTACGATCTGTACTTGAACGTTTCAGGGAGCACGGTTTAAAGTTAAAACCGCGAAAATGCGACCTGTTTAAAAAAGAGATACACTTTTTAGGGAGAAAAGTGAATAAAGATGGTATGGCGATAGGAGACGAATATATTGATGTTGTTAAAAATTGGCCGAAACCCTCAACAACCACAGAGGTGGAACAGTTTTTAGGCTTCGCTAATTACCACAGGAACTTTATTAAGAACTTTGCAGATATTTCTTACCCGTTATATCAGTTAACCGGTAAAAAACCGTACAAATGGGGACATACTGAGCAAGATGCATTTGATAAATTGAAACTATTACTGACGACTACGCCTTTATTAGCGCTACCGAATAACACGGATCCGTTTATATTAGATACGGATGCCTCGAACTTTGCTATTGGCGCAGAATTAATTCAAGTTCAAAATGGAGTTGAACGCACAGTGGCGTATGGTAGCTGTTCATTGAGTAATGAACAGAAGAAATATTGTACAACACGGAAGGAACTACTTGCAGTCGTGAAATTTAGACACTACTTACTTGGACGAGAATTTACAGTTAGAACCGACCACAGCAGCCTGACCTGGCTACTCAACTTTAAGGAGCCACAGGGACAAATCGCTCGATGGTTGGAAGAGCTAAGCCAGTATCACATGACAGTACAACATCGACCGGGTAAGACGCACCTTAATGCAGATGCATTGTCCCGCATACCGGAAATGATGTGTACAGAAATGAGGACAGAAGCAGGTAACTTGCTAAAAAACAACCTCCCTTGTGGAGCATGTCATTATTGTACCCGTGCTCACCAAAATTGGCTTGGATTCCAGGAGCAAGTGGACAATGTTATACCGTTAGCATCGATACCGGAGGACCAAAGTGTAAATCAGGCAGAATCGGACGAACCAGTACAACCACACGTTCAGGGCATAGTACTGCCGAACACCTCGATTACACAAGATACCTTCATTACACCAGATAATTCATTAACACCGGACAATTCAGTAGAACCGGGCTACTCACTATCACCCTGTAATGAGGGGGAGATACAAAACGTGACAAGTCACGGAAACTTGAATTTGACTGAAATACAGGACATGACACAGACACCTACAAAGACATTACCAGATTTACGTCACAGTTCAATTGAATTAGTAAGTTCACCACTAGGTATGTCAGTATACGCGACATATTTGAACGTTTCAAATGTATATTCGATAACCGAGTGTGGACTCGAAGCGACTACTTATACACCGGAACAACTCAAAACTTTCCAGTCTCAAGATACAGACTTGGAGTTAATTTTGTTATGGCTAAGGGATAAAGTGGAGCCATCGGAAGCTACAATTTTCAGATCAAGCCCAAAAGCGAAAAAGTATTGGATAAACAAAGAGATGATTTTTCTGGACGATAGTGGCGTCTTAAGAAACTTGGACAAAAAAGGGAGCAGTCCAAGATTAGTAGTACCAAAGGACCTCGTGGAACAAGTGATGACTTTAAACCACGATATTCCAGCGGCAGGACATCAAGGTATTCAGCGGACTACCTTGAGAATTAAAGCTAGATACCATTGGTATGGTATCACCGGGCAAATCAGGAATTTTGTGCAATCATGCAGTACATGTAACATTAATAAGAAGCCAAACAGGCGGACGAGATGTCCGTTAACCCAATACTATGCAGGTGCGCCGATGGAACGAGTGCACCTGGATTTTCTAGGACCATTACCGGAAACGAAATATGGAAATGCCCAAATACTGGTCATGGTGGACCAATTTACGAAATGGGTTGAATGCATACCTTTACCCGTACAAACAGCGGAACAGACAGCAAGAGCAGCGGTTAACGAGTTTTTTTCTCGTTTCGGCTTCCCATTTCAAGTATTCACGGACCAAGGACGTAACTTTGAGAGTAGATTGTTCACATCAATTTGCGATATTCTTCATATGCACAAGGCGAGAACAACCCCGTATAGACCTTCATCGAATGGACAAGCAGAGCGATGCAACAGAACATTAATGGATGCAGTTCGTTGCTTCGTGTCAACGCAACAAGACAACTGGGATGAACACTTAGCCCAGTTAGCAGGAGCTATTAGATCATCAGTGAACCGTAGCACAGGGTTGACGCCCAACATGCTCATGCTTGGACGTGAGGTTAACCAACCCGTAGACCTACTTTTTAGACCGCATAATACTAAAACGGATGAAACAACAGACGATTATGTCACAAGACTACAAGAAGCTATTTGGTCTGCACACGAAATAGCTAGAGACACATTGAAAACTACACAGAGAACCATGAAACGTGACTATGACGGACGCGTCATGGAGAAGCAATACAAAATAGGAGACTTAGTATATGTTTTTGACAAGGGACGAGCTAGGAAATTAGACCCACCTTGGAAGGGTCCAGGGATTATCTGTGCTAAGCTCTCGTCATATGTTTATAAAGTTAAATTGCAAAAAACTATATTGACAATCAATCATGACAGATTGAAACCATGTAACGACAGAGTTGTCCCACCTTGGCTGAAACGGTGGCAGCACCAATTGCAGAATGGTGAGGATTTAATAGCGGTGGGAAACCAGGAACTATATTGTTTATGTAGGAAACCCGACGATGGAGAGTTCATGATTCAGTGTGATTCATGCGAAGAATGGTACCATGGGAAATGTATAGATGTGACACCGGAATTAGCAGACACTTTTGTTACTTTTAGATGCCCTCAGTGTCAAGACCCGGAAACGGCAGGTATCCATTAATAATTAGTTTTAACATAGCATGTACAGTTTTTATCATTTGTAAATATATTTTTATCGTATTTTTCAGATTACTTGTACGAGATAACATTGTTTAGAATGAGCAAGAGGCCACGTAAAGGCGATGAAGATAGATGGCCTACACCATCAGAAGCTTTTGGATCTACATTGATGCCCTTTGCCCCGGGAGTAGGGCGGGGAACACACGTGAGCAGTCACGTTAGTGAGGAACATGGACAAAGCGAACAACCTGCAGAGGTGAAGCAGGAACCAGCCAATCGGAACGACGATGAAATGTCCGATGTGTTTGAATTACATGATACTTGTAATTACATTGATTGGTCAGATTTACAAGTCCCAATGGACTCAGTTGAGACCACTGTGCAGGATGACACAGTTAATACTGAAAAACGTGATGATTCACGTATGTGCATGAAAGACACAGTTAGCATAGGGACACAGTGCTCAGTGTCCAGAAAACGAAAAGCAGATACAGACCCCTTATGCGAGTATGATCAGACACAGAAGGAGTCAATTTGTCCGATTCCTACCTGTAAGATACCTACGAAGAAATTAAAGCATCATTGTTGGGAATTTCACTTACCATATATTTTCAAAGATAGGATAATAGAGGAGAATGAAAACGATCCAGATTTTCAGCGTTTACGTGCTTTAGCCTTGGAAACCTTAGCACGATGGATAATTGGACCAACAGCAACTGTCCACGATTTGGCACAGTTCGTCAGAGAACATAAGGACATGTACCCAGATAATTGTATGATGATGGACAGATGTCAGATACAAATGACGAATTTAACTAGAGTAATGGAGTGGGATACTCCAGTAGACGGACGATTTAGTATGTATCCAGTAAACTCACCGGCAGTTCTCATGCAATGGAGAATTTTGATTACGTTACTAGCAAGATTATCGCCCAGTAGGCGGGCACAGTTCAGAAGAATAGGCAGTGATTACGTAAGAGGACAATCAACAGTAAATCGGGTTTTACCCGTTAACAAGTATACATTTACTAGCAGGAACAAGAGATCATATCAAGGGAGTCGTCACCCCTTTACTTCAGGAATAAGTAGAAGTACCACAGAAACTACCTCAGTACAATCAGTACAGACACCCGTCGGTACTGCTGTCGCGGATGCGAGAGTAATTATTAACAGGAAAAAGGCTAAACAAGCGGAAATTACCAGGACAGATACCAGGCCAGAGGAGCCAGATGAAAACAATAATGCGAAGGCAACAGTTCAAAGGATATCGGTTATTCCGAAGGCATTCGATAGTCATTTTCACAGAGCAGGCATATTGCTTACAGGATCTTTAGACTTAACCATGGATAGCTGGTTAAGTAGAGAAGTTGTACCTACACCTTCGATTCCAGTAGACATCGTAGGAGGAGTAATAAACTATTGCGACCCAGTCACTTACCCGGCGTTATGGCCAGAATCACAATGGAAAGTTGCAATCGGGTTTCACCCGCGCGCGGCACCTTACTTCACCCAAGACAGTTTTGATCAGCTAGAGCAGACCTTGCAGAATGCAAGAGTGGCGGGCCTAGGTGAGATAGGCCTGGACCGTACATGTAAAAGCACCAATTGGATTTCACAGGAACGAGTATTCGAGAGAATATTAACGTTGACGACGCCAAACAGACCCATAATACTACATCTAAGGGGAGATAATAAAGATTTAACAGGATATGCAGTATATGAAAGAGCTTTGGAAATATTATCAATGCATTGCGAACCAGAACAATGCATCCACTTGCATTGCTTCCACGGAACCAGGAACACAGTTCGTAAGTAAGTAAATTTGTCAATACTTATTTCAGTTTCACACTAAAGGTTAAAGAGTTTAGCCATGAACAAAGAGAAGCGGTAAAGTTGATACCAGATCATAGACTTTTGTTGGAGATGGACTCTCCATACACGACAACGTCAGCAGTTACGAGGCAGATGAGCCCAGTTTACTTAGGAGAAGTAGCTTTGATAGTAGCAGGGATACGAGACCAACCAGTGGCGGAAATTTTGAACTTGACACTACAAAATGGACAATATTTGTATAAATGACCAGTTCGCAGAGGCAACTGATGAGAACCTGTGGATCAGGATGGATATTAATTAAAAGAGAACCTGTTGATCAGGATAGAGGTTGATTATTTCAGCAGGGGCTGAATAATCGTAGTATTTAACTTTTTATTCACGCAGAGGCTGAATAAATTTCGTATTTTGTTCCAGCAGAGGAGCTGGACAGGCGTTTTATATTTAATTCAGAGAGTTGCTGAATTATTTTTGGTATTTGACTTCAATTCAAGCAGAGGCTGATTGATTTCAAGGTGTTATTGTGTAGTGTTCAATTTAAATTCAGATAGAGGATGAATTAACTTTTGTATTGGACTCTCCTGCTGAGGAATTTATTGTTAGAAATGTCTATGATTAAGCCGTGTTCAGAGGAACAATGTCAATTGTATTTTAAGTCAACATGTAATTAAGTGTTAATTTGGTGATTCAACAATTGGTCTTGGTAATGGTGCATTGTACTGAAGGTAGAAGTTTCTCCGTTAATCGGAAAACCGGAGAACTGTTTATAGATGAACTTTACGTTGGTAACAACGTTATTGGTATTATAACCCCGTGGTAGGATCAAACGGGGGGGAGTATATGAAATTAAGAAAGTGGGGTACCCGCTTTTTTCAAAGTGGGGGGGAGTGTGGTGTGCGGTGACACCACGGTAGTGATTATTCACGTACGTGTGCTGTACATACAGATATGTACATTAGTTGGTATTCGGTTATACCGTAATAGAATGGATCCCGGAATAAGACACTGCCGTAGTTAGCTCTACATAGGAAGTAACCAGTAGGTGATGGAGGATGCGCAGTTGTAGTCTGGCGGGAGTGGAACGACAACACAATTAATGACCTTTGCAACTCGTTGTCCACGAATGTAGTTCCCCATTAAATAGTGTATTTCTTTGTAATTTTTTTTCTTTGGCTTTTTTCTTGTTTTGGTTCTACTTTTGGGGCTTATTGGAAAGAAGGATCTTTGAAAAAAAAGTTAAAATTAAACATTTGATGAAATATAATGGATTAGGAGTAATTTGGTCTAGTGGAAGGATTGCAAATTTCCTGTTTTCAGAGTGTCTCGGACTTCATCCCTGAAGATAGGGATGCTTCCAGAGCTTTAAAAAGAGTTAACATTGATCAATTTTTCTAAATTTTGGATATAGTTTGTAAGTGGTATGGTACTTTCAGACTACCAAATGGCATTCCAGGGGAATCGGTGGAATTTTTTTCAATTGACTTTATGTTAATATAAACAAAGAGGGAAAAAGAGGTCTTCAACAATTGTGTTTTTGTTCCGAGTGAGAAGCAGACGAGAGAAGACGCACAGTTCAGCTGAGAGTTGGTAACTGATAAATAGTGAGTTTATGTGATTTACAATTGCCCCCGTGTCGGCTGCCGACCTAATACCCGGCAATCACAACATTGCATTCAAATGCTTTGATCGATTGAGTTATAAATAGCAGATAATATTAAACATAGATTAAAAAGATATTGTGAGGTTTTCATTTCTATCAAATTTTTTACACTTAATATTTGTATTTTATTAATCATGGACTGAACAATGAAGTAAACATCTAATGGTAGGTAAACTTGTGAAGTTGTCAAAAGGTCAATGTCTTTGGGATATTTAAAAATACATTCAAATAGTTTGTTTAATTAAATTATGGATAACTTTTAATTTAACGCTTTTATGACGTTCGTTATAATTTTTCCCGAAAAAAAATTATAACATATTATTCACTGGGTACTCCAATTGCAAAAAAATCGGATGTCATTTTTATAGAAGTAAAATTGCTGAAAGTTGCTATAAACCTCAAACAAGTTAAATGTATACTTATGTATTAATGACTTTTTAAAATACACAGTGGTTACATTAACAGAACTCGATTGGATTGATTAGTTTCAGGTTAATACAATTTTATTAGCTCTAACGAAAAAAATTTCAGATTTATTGGGCGACTTTAGCAGCGGACTTTATCAATTTCTTGGCTTTATCTACATGTGTGTACATCAGGTGGCGATATAAACAAGGATCAGCAGAAAACTTGTAGAGAAAATAGTTCTCTATTCTTATATCTTATAAGTTTGTTTGTTTGATGGTGTTTAACGCCACTTTCAGCAATTTTTCAGCTATATCATTGCGTCCAGTTTTTATTGGTGGAGGAAGCCGGAGTACCCGGAGAAAACACCCGACCTAAGGTAGGAAAACTGGCAATCCTTGTCAATTAAGATTGGAGTCGAGTACACCCTGCCTGCAGTGAGAATCGAACCCGCAATCTCAGTGTTGACAGACCGCGTGATCAATAGTAGACAAACTCACTTGGCCACCGAGACCCCATCAATCTAAGTATATTACTCGTTAAATCTACAATTATTCTTTTTTTGGCCTGTTGACATATCTTTATTTTTTATATAAGATCGAATAAAACTATTAATTTTTTTTTTCAAAATTGTGTATATTAATAGCATACAACATTTATTCTTAAATAACTATCTTGTAACTGGAACACAACAATATGATCTTATTTGTGACACAATTCCAAGCGGGCACGTGCACTTACCCACCCTATCAAACTAAAACAAATTAATTAAATTTTAATTAAAATAACACATTTCACCTGCTTCCCCGTTCTGTAATATAATGTAGAGATAAGAATAATATAAAACATAAAGTCTATTTATTATGTAGGGTAAGGACTGCAACAAGGTAGATAATTAACTTATTGTACAGACAAGGACAATATACAACTAGTATAATAACTGCAGTTTGGATGCCAACACAAATGTCTCCCAAACGAACCCATATTGCCACTGTAATCTTCAGCATGTTCAAAACCCCCAAATACAAACTTTAACCACGATAATGCAATGTCCTATATAATGGCCCCGTTTTCGTAGAAACGGCACTCATATGAAATTCCAAAATGGATTGCAAAACTTCAAGTCACTCCTAACATGTTCCCAAAGTTTCATATTGATTGGACATTGCATCTCAGTGAAACTGTGCAGACAAGATTGAGCGGAAAGAAAAAAAAGAAAGAAGAATTAAAGATTTTTGTGTTGGGATGCCAACACACACGTCGCCCAAATTCCCCATGGATAGAATTTCATTCAAACTAGGACAATGAAATATGCCTAGAAATCAAATTTCGTTGAAATCGGACAATGTTGGATTTTTCATGTTGTGCGCGTGTAGTAAAATGTCCGCCGTTTTGAAACCGGAAGTCGAACAAAATTTTTTAAAGTAGTGGCACACTCATGCTCCTTTCGTCGAAATCTGATGACGTTTAAATTTTTGCGTTTAAGAGTGTGGTGTTCGGATGGCGGCCATTTTCAAAATTTCAAAACCAATGTGCACAACTAGAAATCCTAAACATTAACTATGCCAAGTAGCATAATGGTCGTATGAACCTTTGTTGCTGAAAAATTCCGGACAAAGTAATGTTGCTTTTAAAGATCTTTCCAAAAAGGGGTTTGAGAACTTTCCGTCAATGCTGCTTACACGTCACTGGTAATGCCAGTGGATGTGTTTTGTAGTTGATAGTTACGGGTAAAGATAAAAGTGGAAAGCGCCCTGGAAAAAAATCATTTTAATTGTACACATCGTTGATGAAATATAGCAAAATATAAACTGTGTGTTTGTATACCAGATTTCGTTTTAATATAATGTGACGTGTAGTGATTAACTTTTGTTTATAATGTACGTGTTTAGTTTCTTATGTATGCATAACTTACCGCTAAAAGTTATGATTTCGGGATCTAGCCACAGGTATTTTCTTATAGTGAGTGATTTCACGGCCAAATCCAACAGAATGACAAAGTCTTTCGTTGCGAATACAATATAGCAAAATAAAACTTGTAAAGTTTTCTCTTTATATTTGACGGCAAGCGAGCAAGTAAAAAGTCAACAAATAAACAAATAAATGGCATTCAATATACATTACATTCTGATAGAAAAAAAATTTCTTATTAATACAAAATTTAAATGACAATTCTTTATCCATACTGATTTATCATTGCATTTGCTGAAGATATAATGCAAGTCAACATGGAAGCATTAGGGGAGACAACTCCCATCTTATCAGGTTTGGCCGTGTGAATTACAAACAATAATAATGAATGCGTTGAATTGTTCTTTGTGTGTAGACATGAATATAGCACTACCTTTATCATATAAGAACCATACACATGTTTACAATTAAAAATAATAAAGATGGCGTCACACGCAATCAACGGACAACAATACATATGTTGTGTATTGCAAAAATACTTGATATGCTGCAATTTTATGTTATAAAAATCTGAATGTATACATCACCTACCTTATCCGTTCCCGTTCTGATATGTTTTAGTTAGTCAAGCGTTAGACCATATCAGTCAGACCATAAAATACACTATCACTTAGTAAAAAACACGTTTGGTATTTAAACCCAAACATGTTATAAACGAAATTGATTTTTAATTTAAATTCATCTTTTTTTTCTAGCCAACTTTTTAAAATTCAGGTATTCCCATCTAGCCAACTTTTATTTTGTTCACCTGTTGACCTGTTTATTTAGCAATATTTCAGGTGAAATATGAAAATATATCCACAGTATTTTTTGTCCAGGCCAGGTTGTTGATATTTTATGAAAAAAAAGTAAATACAATTTTATATTTTAAAATAAATAAGTGATAGTTATGAAATAAATAATACTAAAAATAATTGTATAGTTCGAACTCATTAAGCAAAATATTAAATAAATAAATGATACATGTAGTTAAGAAATAAATGACAATTCGTGGCCTTATTGACAAAGAAATGTACCCACTCATCTACGCATTACTGCCAAATAAACACCAAACAACGTACCAATGACTTTTTGCCACTATTAAACGACTGGCTTCTGGCAACAACACACCACTCAACCCAAACTCCATTTTTTTAGACTTTGAATCAGCAGCACGCAACGCTGCTCAGACAGAATTCCTAACTGCAAACATCAAGGGGTGCCTCTTTCATTACCGTCAGCGTGTGTGGAAGAACGTACAACAATTTAGTCTTACAGAAGAATACAAACACAACCCATTTCTGCATCAGCATGTCTGAAGAGCAACAGCATTTCCGTTGGTACCACTAGACCAAGTAGAAGACGTATGGTTCACATGCTTAGATGACTTAGGACAGATGATCCTTAGATCACTAGCTTTAAGGAGATGCAGGACACCATCCGCCATTTTTTTGTGAAAATTTCAAAATAGAAAGAACATTTATGGTCAATTAAATAATTTTTTTTTATTATTAACTCTTAATTTCCATAAATTTTAAAATAAAAATTAAATTCTTATACCTATATTATAACTTCAATTTATTAATGGTTGAAATAAAAAGTTATTGCATAAATGAGTTCGGTATTGGCAAAAATAATGAAAATGACATTTTTAAGAAGGGAGGTAATTTTTACCAAAAAATACTATTTTTAGCACTTTTGTAACCGTTTTTCCCCAATGGAAAAAAATTTAACTCTTTTTCTTTCTATCACTAAAATGTATACCAATTGCTTGACATTATATAAAAATTCAGAAAATTTCATTGGACAAAATTTTTGTTATTGTTTATTTTAGTGCTTTTTTATTCTCTTCTCTGTATAACCTATTAAAAAATCTGAAATTCCAGTGCTGAATCCCTCAAAAATAAGCTCTGAAACCCCTATTTTTTATTTTCAATTATGATAACGTGTATAAAAAACTAACTATATGGCGAATTTAAAGAAAATTTATTGACAAATCATTTTCAGTGAAAGTGTCCTTCATCACCACTAACTGGGTAGAGACAACACAAGACAGATGGCATCTTTGCATTAACAGATCAATTTATTCATTGAACAAATATTACAAAGTGTTATAATTTGAACAATTCAGCCGTTGATCTGAAAACACTTACACATACTTTGTTTTTATTGTAATATACTGAACTATCAATAATTGATATTACCTAGTTAAAGGCTTTATAATTATTCACATTCTATAAATATTCTATATTATATATAATAGTGAAAAAAATACATAAACTGCATAAAATTGTTCTTATAAATGAACTAAACTGAAGGTTATTTTCAAATCATTCAATTTATATTAATTTATTCAGGCATAATAACAACCATGTGTCAAGCAAATACAAAATTTATAAAAAAACGGAAATAATAAATAATAATAATAATATCTTTATTGTCATATAAACATATGTTTGTGACAAAAACAAAATACACACACACAAGAAAACAACAAATACATAATACTGATCAAAGAAAAGAACAATATGAATATTAATCATCTTTTGCCCTCAGTTCAAATGACAGTTTTAAAAAGGAGCCAATTAGTTTCACATGTTCTATAGACACTGGATTCGAGAGACTATACAGATTTTTTGTTTTTATTTTCCAGCCTAATTTATCAAATAATTCTAATATTTTTTTGTTTGTTTAAATTACATTGTAAGAGGTAATGTTCTTCATTTTCAATGACATGGCAAGTTTTACATAGACGGTCATCCCTAGAAGAAAACACTGAACTACATGAACAATTTCTGCAATTCCAGACGCAATCAATGAAATACAATCTCATATTCACTGGCCTGGAGGAGTCCGAAAACGAAACAAGGCAGGCAACAAACAGAAGGTCTGATAAAAACTTTCATAGAAACAGAACTGCAAATAACGAACACTAATGAGATACATTTCCAAAATGAACACAGGCTTAAACCCCGTTCTGATGGCAAATCCAGATCTATTATTTTCAGGTTCACAAATTACTCTGACCACGAACGTGTTTAGTTTATAACAATTTTTATTTGCTCAAAGAACAAATAGGGATAGGACACACGTTTTACCAACTTACGAGGTCTTCTCCCATGCAATACAATATTAAACAAAATACATATACATAAGAGCACGCATAAAAGATAAACACATATGTATGCATATATACAACAGTATGGTCTAGAAAATATTGTTTTTTTATTGTTGTCAACCCAACTTCGGTGTTATCTTGCCAAAGTACTAGTATTTATGATTTATGATACGAGGAAACGTTTAGAGCTTTTTATAAATTTAAATACCTCATTAAAAATTGCCGTATTAGTTTCTTCGGATAGGCGCTCGTCTCCGCATGTCAGCAGACGTACATCAGTTTGTATTGGTACTTTTAGTTTCCCTAAACTTTGCAGAAGAGTATTCTAATCGCAGTATATTTTGGACATTCCATAAAAAAAGTGGTTAATATTTCGACAGGAGCACCGCAGCTGCATTCAGAACTAGTTATATATTATATTTACTTTAAAGAGATCCGCGTTAAGGTATGAGGCTGAGCATCGAAGTTGAGTAAGAATGATATTAAGTTTACGGGGTCCGTATGAATAATATGAAGGAGCTGTATCATAGGGATTTGGTAATTGTCGTCTCAGTTCTGATTTACATTTGGATGCAGATTTTGATTCGCGGATAGGCTTATCTAATTTGTTCCATTCGCGAACTGGATTCGGCAGAAATCGTTAAACGGCAAAAGGGCACTATTATATCCGTACCGTGTCGTAATGGATAAGTAGTAGTACTCTGAATAGTGGGCGGTATGAGGTTTTGAAGATAATTTGGTGCATTTCCGTTTTTTATATTGTATTGAAGATTAAGCTTTCTTCACCAACGTGTGTTGCATGAGGTAGCTGAAAAACTTAAGTTTAAGCCTCAATTCTCCGTCTACCAGTAATACCCACAAGATATAAGTGACAGACGCCGAGCACTTGTTCCCAGGTTGAAACAATTCCAAAGGCAACGTCGGAACGCCAAAATTGTGTACGACAAGCTGATAGTAGATGGGAGAGAATACTTCCCCGATACCCATGAAGAGCACCACAATCCTAGATAGGCCCACACATCAGACACACATGAACGGTTTTCAATAAAGAATTTAAATGTAACATTTATCAATGTATGTGGACTGAAATCAAAACTATTGAATGTTGATTTTTATAATATGATTAAAAATTATGACATTGTTTGTTTCCTTGAATCTAAACTGGATCAATATGATATTTTGAATATACCAGATGATTATGACTTTATAATGAAAAATAGAAAATCTTTTAAAAGAAAATCTGGAGGCATTGTAGTTATTTTCAAAAAATCTTTATCAAGTTTTATAACCTTTTTGAAATCAGACTCTGAATTTGTGCAATGGTTTGAAATTTCCCGGAATTATACCGGGCTTCCTGAAAAATTACTTTTAGGTTCAGTTTACATTCCACCAGAAAGCTCTAGATATGCATCAGATAACGCTTTTGAAGAAATTGAGTATGAACCAGTACATTTTTCTTTACAAAATGCAAATTTTATATCTATTTTTTTTTGGAGATTTTAACGGAAGAACTAGTACTCTTCCTGATTATATTATACCTGATAATACTCTGATATTAAACTTAAGTCGTTTGAATGAATTTGATAATGACACACTCAAGACACTTTATTCATATCAGTTTTTTACTGAAAATAATATACCTCTAGTTCGGTCATCAAATGTAACTGTAAATAATTATGGTAGAAAACTCCTAGATATGTGTAAAAAATGTTCTTTGTATATAGCTAATGGTGGAATTGGAAATGATGCTGGTCTGGGTAATACTACATGTAAAGATACAAGTGTTTATTGACTATATGTTAATGTCACTGACTTATTTAACAATGCTGTATATTTCAATGTGCACGATTTTACACTATGTTTACATAATAGAATAAGTTTTGCCTTTTCTTTCAATAGTGAAGATATAATAAATCCAATTAAATGTAAATATAATCCAAAATATTATGTCAGATGGAAATCCGAGTTGAATGACCAGTATCAGCACGTGATTTTACTTCGTCTGGACAGTTTAAAAAATAAACTCGATGACCTCATTCTAATGGTAATGTCACGGATAAACGGGTTAACAATTTTGTTGACGACGTTGTTTATATTTTGACTAACACAGCGACCGAGGTCATGGGCACTTTTAAAAGAAACAAAAGATAGGGCAAAAGCTCAGAAAGTAAACCTTGGTTCGATAAAGATTGTAAGAATAAAAGGGACGCATATCATAAAGTTAGAAAAAACTATAATGTAAATAAATCTGTTGAGAACAAGTTAATTTTAAATAATGCGTCTCGAGATTTTAAAAAGCAAATGAACGCTAGCTATAAAAGTTATCAACAAAAGTGTATTGACGAACTTCGTCAACATTCAAAATCAGACTCGAAACAATTTTGGAACATTCTAAATAAACTAAATAGATTTAATAAGGACGAGCCTGATATTCCACTTGAAACGTTATTTGAATACTTTCGAGAATTAAATGACGACAACTCAAGTGATGCATCTAACGATTTTGACATTAGATATTGCTGAAATTGAAGACTTTGACACAAATAATCCTGTAGCAAATGAAATTCTAAATGGCTCTATAACCAACGAAGAGGTTAAACAGGCCATTCTGAATTTAAAAAACAACAAAGCAGCTGGAATAGATGACGTCCTAAACGAATATCTTAAAAATATCCCAACAGAATATATTTCTATTTTCTGTAAACTCTTTAACGTAGTTCTAGACTCATGAATCGTACCTGAGAACTGGCTTATTGGCATCATCAAGCCGATATACAAAAACAACCCTGATAACTTTAGAGCAATTACACTTATAAGTTGTCTGGGTAAATTGTTCACTTCTATTTTAAATGCACGGTTGAATGAGTTCTCAAATGAGTTCGAAGTCATATCCAAAAACCAAGCTGGGTTAAGGAAATCCCATTCAGCTGTAGATAATATATTTGTGCTTCATTCTTTGATTTCATTGCACTTTTCGTATGGTAAAAAGCTTTTTTGTACTTTTATAGACTTCAGAAAGGCTTTTGATACTATCTAGAGATCTGGATTGTGGTGCAAGCTTCAAAGCAGCAATATTAACGGGAAGTGTTTTAGAGTTATATACAATATGTATAACAATATTAAATCGTGTGTTGAATACAAAAACGAAAAGTCCGAGTTCTTTCCTTGTCTTGTAGGTGTTCGCCAGGGAGAGAACTTATCACCGTTTCTCTTTTCAATATTGCTTAACGACTTAGAGAATTTTATCAGGGATCTACAATGTGAACCTCTGCATCTGGTAAAACAAAAAAGCCAAGATATGTTACAAATATACTTGGAGATCTTCTCTTGTATGCAGATGACATAGTAGTTTTTGCAGAATCTAAGGAAAACTTGCAAAAAGCCCTGAATATTTTCGAAGCTTATTGCGATTCATGGAAGCTTTCCGCTAATACTGATAAAACAAAAATTTTGATATTTAGCAAAAGAAAAGTCAAGAATGAATTTAATTTCAAATTTAAAGGTGCAACACTTGAAATTGTTGATAGTTATACATACCTTGGTTTACTTATGAAATATAATGGTTCATTTAATGATTCTAAAAATAAACTGATAGACCAAGCGCAAAAAGCCTTGTTCGCCTTGTATACGAAAATTAGAAATCTTAACTTACCCTTAGGTATTCAAGTTAGCCTTTTCGATAGTCTTGTTGAGCCTATTCTTCTTTACGGCTCCGAGATATGGGGCTATGAGAACAATGAGAAGATAGAAAGGGTACATCTTCAGTTTTGTAAGCGTATTTTAGGCCTTAGAAAAAGTACATCAAATTTTATGGTATATGACGAACTTGGCAGATATCCGCTTGATATCAATATCAAAATAAGAATGATTTCTTTCTATAATAGAATGGTCAAAGATAGAAACAAGCTAAGCAGTATAATGTTTAGACTGATTCATAATCTTGACCTAAATAACATACGTACTTTTAAATGGATATCGTATGTTAAGTCTGTTTTTGACGACTGTGGATTAAGCTATGTTTATGACAATCAGCAATATATTGAAAATTCTTTAATTAAACCTATTATTAAACAAACTTTGAGAGATCAATTCAAACAAAAATGGTTCAGAACTATTGACGAATCGTCAAGAGGAAATTTTTATAGTTTATTTAAAGTTCAATTTGGAATGGAAAAGTATCTTATAAATCTTAAGAACAATGCAAGAATTTAGATCTCAAAATTACGTTGTTGTAAATATACCATTGGAAAAAGGCAGATGGTATAATACTCCAAAAGAAGATAGACTTTGTACTTTTTGTAATGAACATTCAGTCGGATATGAGTACCATTATTTTTTCATTTGTAAAAGCCCAAACATGATTACTTTGAGACAAAAGTTTATTCCTTCATACTATACACGATATCCTTCTTTAGACAAAATGAAATATATGTTATTATACTGTAACGAAAAATTATTATTTACTATTGCTATGTTTATAAAGCAGCTATGTTCTCTGCTATAGATACTTGATTTATGTTTTGCCCGTCTATTCTGTCATCTTATAATATATTTTGTATGTATAATTTCCTCATGTAACACATAACATGTGTCTGAGTGTAAATAAAGAATCTGAAATCCTAGGTGTTTTGAATTATCGACCCTCTCTATTTTCAGATTATGAAATAACATAAATACACTAATTCAATAAACTTTTCTCCATACACATTAACAACTGTAGCACAACTATTTCTGTGACTAGATATATTCAAGTTATCTGAAATATGTACATCTGTGAAATCAGTAATACGGTCCGTAAGATTTTTTATCAAAAATTCTATGGTATTATCGTAAAAATCAAGCAGATTTCCTACTAGGCCGTTAAAATCGCCCGGTAGAACAATATAATTTGATTGGAAAGAAAATATTTGAATTTTTAACTCTATTTCATCAAAAGCATCGTCAGATCCAAACGTGTTTCGTGGTGTGTCAGTAATACCAAAAAATACATCCTCATTTAAACCAAAAACTTTTTTGTCATCTTCAAACCACATAACATATCGGCTTTCATTTTCGAATTGTTTAATACATCCATCTAAATATTACTTATAGCCAAAGGCAATACCACCCGATTTGTAATTGCTAATAGAATGTCTGTTTTATTTCAACAAAAATAAAATCATCGCTTTCAATTATCAATAAAAGATTTAAACTCGGGGTAGTTATATCTAGTTTTTAGATCACAAACATTCAGTGACAATAAATTCACATTTATGTTCAATGTTTTATTTACAGAAGTGTATGAGTGAAGATCACACGAGTTTATTGAGCGTAAATCATCCCCTCAATCCTCCACGGTTCACCTAATATCTAGACATGGTCAGGGTGCGGTACGGGTTGGTCTTTAGTTTTCATTATCTTTGTAAAATTAATCTCTTTATTCATTATAAAACGGTCAAAATTGTCCTGACATTCGGTCCGAATTGTCCTTATATACGGTCCGAATTGTCAGAATCCGAATTATCTTGGATCAGAATTGTCCGGCATTCTTTTCCGCCATCGATGCAGAGGTAGCAAAGCTGGTAAAATTGCAGCTCACCTCTAATTTCCCTTGTAATGCCCCCTTTTCTTGCCGACAATATCTTGTGGGAATCTCTTTTGTAAAGTTCTACATTTTTGCTTATTTTAAATTGTAAATCATCATATTAAGAAGAAAATTGATCGCCGATACGAATTTAGTTCATCATTTTCAGCCATAGCAAGAGATGGAAGTGGACCGGCTTCTGCCGCTGCTGAATTGTGATATGCGCAATTCTAAATGGCAGGAAAAATAGCCACTCAGTTAATTATTTGTACTGTTTTCGTAATTTACTACGACCGTAACGGACCTTGTCTAAAGTTGCTGAATAAAGTTAGAGGTAAAAGTTCTTTCTGCCCTAGCTGTTCGTAATTTACTACGACCGTAACGGACCTTGTCTAAAGTTGCTGAATAAAGTTAGAGGTAAAAGTTCTTTCTGCCCTAGCTGAAAAAGATGAAAACTGGGGTCAGGGCCTCGGCGGCAGAGTGGTTATGGTAGTTCTACTATTGATGACGTGGTCTTTTAACACTGAGATTGCGGATTCGAGCCTCACTGCGGACAGGGTGCGCTCGACTCCAATCTTAATTAACAAGGACTGTCAGTTTTCCTACCGAAGGTTGGGGTTTTCTCCGGGTACTCCTGCTTCCTCTCCCAATAAAAATTTGGCATTTAATGGGACATTAAATGTTACCCTGACATGAGTTTTGCATTTTTTATGGTTATATTTATGAACACATGTTACTGGTTTCAGCCGATGGAAACAGCTGATCATGATAACAATCCATCACAGACGACAATTTTTACTTTGACCTTGGACTTATGAAAATAATTTTAATTTAGCACAACTTAAAAACTACAAATGGGATTCTGCTGAAAATTAAACGTGATCTTCATTTTTTAGTACTTAACAGTTGTGCTAAGTTTAAACAAAGTCTGCTGACGCATTTTTAAGTTATCATCTGGAAACCACAAACTATGACCCAAAATAAATCTAAGTTGGCACGTCGAAAGCTACATTGAATTGTGCTAAAATTCTAACTTGATCTTCATTTTATTGTACTGAACAGTTGTGCAAAGTTTAAACAAAATCAAATCTGTTCACACACACCGATCAACCACTTAATATATAATTTTTGAAAAGTAGTATGACACGATGCAAAAAGATCTAAATTCGTTGGAAACTTTGAAGGCTCAAATACGATTTTCCTATTTTTTATGTTTTAAATTTAATACAGGAAATAAAATATATTAAAAGACGATTGAGCATAGATTTGAGAATCGATTTATTCAGCTCTTTAATCTCTTATTTTTATTTTTGTCCATCTAATATTATGAAATAAGCGTAAATCTGGAGATGTCGAACATTAAAGTAATAAAATCCCCTTTTATGATAATTTTTTTTTTCAAATCTACCTTTTTAATAGATAGAATATTCATTTAGCTGTCGTTTTGTGCCAAAAGTGTATCTTTAACCTACTGCATTAACAATATTACACTAATTTCAATTGCATAGGCAGATAAAGTAGGATACGGAATAAACCCGCTCAATGATACGATTAAAACAAGAAATATGAGTTTGTCTAATACTATTAAATACTGCTAATCGATTGCCTAAGGGTGCCCTTTGTTAATTTGTAACATAATAACCTACTGCGTTTAAAAATATATTTGAAATATTGATTTTCTGGGTTTATATAAAGCACGAAGAGTAAGATATGCAAATAATTTGGATTATTGTGCCTAAAATATGCTATGTACAAATTGCGATACACAATAGAAATCGAATAAAAGCATTCAAACTAGGCTTAGTGTTTGTATATATGCACTCTTATTTTTTATGTATCTCAAACGATGTTGGAAGACATTATTTGTGTCGGACATTTTACTCCCTCTTCTTATTCTTCTTCTCTACAGCTGATATTATGAGATAAATCTCTCTGAAAGTCGCATCCTAATACACTTTTAGGATATATTAGATATGCAGATCTAGTGGTGCATTCCACTTTTCAGGAGGTTCATAGTGGGGTTTTTTTGGTGAACGAGGTAAAAGAGGGTCGCCATGTTGTTTTGAGTCTGTCTGTCCGTCCGTCCGTCCATAACAAATCGTTTCCGGGCTATAACTTTTTACCTTCAGGTGGACTTTTGATGTTGGCATGTGAGTAGATTATAACTAATCGATGCATCGCATCGCATGCCATAGATGTTTACCTTTAACTTTAAACCCCAAAGGTCATATAATTGCTTTTTAAGTGACTACTTCTTGTCTGCGATATAACTGTGTTGTCTTTTGAGATATGTCTTTGATTGTTTTTTGCTTGTTTGAATGGTGTTTAATGCCATTTTCAGCAATTTTTCAGCTGGATGCATGGCGTTCATTTTTAATTGGCGGAGGAAGCCATAGTACCCTGAGAAACTCCGACCTTTGGTGAGATATGTTTTCTAGACCGGTCACTGCTGTTGACTACTAACCTTCTATCTTTTTGGACGTCAAGTCACAATCTATTTACAGCGGTCACAGAAAGATGATATTTAATTTCTTTAAGCAATAAGCCGGTATTTTATATTACTTTTTAGATCAATCACGGAAAGAGATTCCAGAAGCCGGGAAATTAACGTTGTATGCGCGGCAAAAAAGTCAGTAGTGGTCCAAAGGTCTTCAAAAAGTTTACATCGTACAATCTATTAATATTAATCACCTTATAAAATATCCAACCTTTCCGCCTAACGAAAGCCAAGAAATGTTTGACGGAATTGTTTATACGTATAGACGAGCAAACAGAAAGTACATGGCAATCAGTTAGAAATGCGTATAACTCACAACCATTATAAAAATAGCCGTACCATACAACAAACCTTTCCAATTTACAAAAGACGGGAAATGTCAGACTGAAATCATTGTAACGCACATCGGCTAACAGGAAATAGGGGTCCGAGAAGTCTGAAAACAGACTATAAACGTACCATTTATTTGCACAATGATCATACATGTACCAATAATCAAATAAACGAAAGCCCCAAAAATGACGAAATTATTTGGACGTTCAAACCTATTTTACGGAGCAACGGACATTATTAAATCTGTATGCTACCTTCGCCTGCGGGGCGGGACATAAAAATAGAAAAAAATTGAAAAAAATATTCAGCTGGGTTTTTTGTTTTGTTTTATTTATTTATTTATTTATTTATTTATTTATTTATTTGTTTGTTTGTTTGTTTGTTTGTTTGTTTGTTTGTTTGTTTGTTTGTTTGTTTGTTTATTTGTTTGTTTGTTTGTTTGTTTGTTTGTTTGTTTGTTTGTTTGTTTGTTTGTTTGTTTATTTATTTATTTATTTATTTATTTATTTATTTATTTATTTATTTATTTATTTATTTATTTATTTGAAATAACAATGAACGAAAACAGGTGCATAAACCATAAATTTAAATGATTTTTAACAACACTATGTAGATTTGTGTTAATAGTCTCGTTCCAGATTCGTGAGTCTTTGTTGCGTAACTTCATGTGCCTAATACATGCTGGTCATACATGTGTAATACGCGATGAAAATTATGTTGTACTTCGCTCAATTAAGACCGATCTCGTTGTCTGTTCGAATGATATAATATTGTTATTTAATGACTACATCTTAAACATGTTAAACGTTTTCATTTTCAGTTTTTATGTAAAAAATAAGTGTGGAATTCTCAAAATAGTTGCAACCGATAATGTTTCAAATAATTAGACATAGAAAGTCCCAGTGTTACATTTTAACATGACGTATTCATGCTTCAGATAACTTCTCATTTGCACTCTAATTCACTATTTACATTTACACATTATATATACTATTTACATGTTCGCTCTGCGTCTTTATTATAAATTGTTAAATTGCCAAAATTCATACCTTATACTTGTAAGTTTACATAAATATATTGGTCTGCCCAGTAGATATTTATGTTCGTATTGTTTCGTTCTTATGGTGTTTAATGTCGGCATAGTACATGTAGTATGAAATATTTGTAAAATTTCATTGCTAGTTATGTTGTTATTTGTTGATGGCTTCGAACTCACTGGTAGCGGGTAAAGCAATATGGACTTTTAACAAAGATTTCCGCTTAAGCCCGCTTCTAGGATTGTCTTAATTAGATAATATGAATTAAAGCGTTGCTCCGTTGCTTATTACTTTTTTTATTTGTTGATTTTTTGTCAAGACTTTATACACCAAGGTCCTATTGCAGTAACAATTGTGGACTTTTGTATAATATTCAAAGATTAAATTAGTTGTACAAAGTATTGAAATGCCCCATTTTGAAGTATATATAAAATTAATTACTTAAGAAATTAGTGACTGCATAAAATCGTGTCAAGGACCTTTGATTCATCGTATCATTGTAAAACCATCAGCTGGTTTTTCCGTATCATTTTTTCTGTAAACAAAACTAGTGTGGACTGTATTTTATGAGCAAATAGATGAAGTAATAACAAACAGATAACATAGATTGGTATTTGAAAACAAGTGACAAGCACTTTTACAAGTTATCTCCCAAAGAAAACATAAACAGAGATAGTACAAAATAATAAATGGTTTCATATCAAAGATAATGACCATACACTGATAAATCCAAATAACATAAATACACTTAGTTAATATAATGTATATAATTTAAAGCCAACAGTATCAAGAGCCCCTATAAGCTTAATAATAGCGCAAATTACCTAGGGTACAAGTATTACATCCGTTGGACCTTTTAGTATGCAATATAAATTCTTGAATTACAATTAAGAGTTCACATTATCAGAAAGAGTACTGTCCCCATATGGCAGCTTATCTACACTAACGGGGGCATATGACAGGAGGTCTAACATATGGCACCTCTGAATATCGTATTGGGCACAATTTAAGAAATAATGCTCAGGACTTTCGACTTGACCACAGATACAAAACGGATTTTGACTATGCTTTTGGAAAATAGGTGGGCATTTAAGCCACTACTCTGGGTTCTTATTCTAGTATGAAAAATCTGACCCATCCTCTTACTAGCGTAAAAATATTTGGGAACAGGATGAGTTTTTCGAATATGGTTTTTCAAACAAGATAAAGATAAATTTCTAGTATCTACCGGAAGCTGATTCTACAATCTAACAGATGATGGTAGAAAACTGTTATGATAATAGCCAGTTCTGGTATGTATGTTGATCAGGTTAACAGCATTACGAGTAGGATGATTATGCAAGTCACCGTGAGATGGTGGTACTAAGTTTGATAAATACATAAGAGCATTGTTGTTGATCATCTGATGGAATAAGATAATCTTGTGATTTGTCCGTCTGTCTCTCAAAGTCTCCCACCCCGTGTCTAGCATAAGAATATTCAAACTAGTCAGTTTTGAAGCACCAGTGACTATTCGTGCAGCCTCAAAATTTATCTGTTCCAATCGTTCCTTCATATATTCTGTACAATTGTCCCAGATAAAATCTGCATATTCGAGAATGGGACGAATAAATGAAAAGTACATGGTCTCAAAAGATCTCCTGTCAACTATAAACTTCAGACGTCGTAAAAGATTTGAACGGACGGATGCCTTCTTAATAATCTCGTTAATATTAGTATACCAGCCGCCACCACCAGAAAAAATAAGACCAAGATGCTTATGGGACTGGCCATTAGTAATAACTTACCATCCATGAGCAACCGGTGGTGATAATCTGGATCAACCTTTCTAGAAATGATCAAAGTTTCAGTTTTCTTAGGATTTAATGAAACTAACCATCTCTTAGCCCATCTACTAATATTTTGCATGTCAGAATTAAGCATTATTGATTCCAAGAGAGGGCTGTCAACTATAGCACAGATACTAGTATCATCAGCGAAAAGTTTTATGTCGCAGTTAACTTCATCAACGATATCATTGATAAATACTAAAAATAACATAGGACCCAGAATAGAACCTTGAGAAACACCAGCATTTATTGATACCTATGAAGACTCTTGACCATTAAGAACCACCCTTTGTTTTCTATCATCGAGATAACTATCGAGCCAGTTTAATAATCTATCCGTGACGCCCATTTTTGGCAATTTATAAATCAACCCTCTATACCAAACACGATCGAAAGCTTTACTGATATCGAAAAAAACAATGCGTATATCCTTCCCCTCGTCTAGAGCTCTAGAAAATACGTCCGATAAAGACAATAACTTGTTTACTGTAGAATTTTCAGGGTAAAACCAGATTGGTGTTCCGACAACATATTGCGTATAAAACTCATCAAATGTTTGTAAACGCACTTTTCGAAAACTTTACTTATTACACTCAATAAGAATATAAGTCGATAATTACAGACTGAGACAGCTTTTTTTCTACTTCTTAAATACCGGTATCACATTCGCCCTTTTCCATGACTTAAGAAAATACATAGTCGACAAGCTTAAATTAAAAATTGTACAAAGAGGCTTACAAAGTATATCAAATCCCATTTTTAACAACCTCGGACTGACCCCATGGGGCCAGAAGCCTTGGTAACATTAATAAATTGAATCTTTTACATCACTCTCTGTAATATTTAATAGATCAATTTTCTATCTGGTATAGAATCGATGTTCGGTACCGTTTTATTGCTATCATCCAAATTTGAGTGCGACGCGAAATAATTATTAAAAGCTTCAGCTTTGTCTCGATCATTATCTAAAATAATATCGTTTTGTTTTAACGGAGGAATGTCCCTGTCACGAATCTTGAAACCTACGACCCGTGAAGCTGTAGCCCACCAATTCTTTATATCAGTGGTATTAGTTTTCAGCTTTTCAACCAGGCTATCGAGAAACTTTTGTCGTTCACTTCGAATAAGATTAACGGTCTGGTTTCTATGACGTCTGAAATCAGCCCAATATTGAGATAGGTTGGACTTTTTTGCCTTATTATGTAGTCTTCGGCGTTTGCGTATAGCGCGACGAACGGTATTATTTATCCACGGAGGATCTGAGTTATGAACAGCGATTTCCTTATTTGGAATGGTCTCTGACGCAGACTTAATAAGGATATTTATTTAAACAAAAGTTTTTCAAAACTGATTCAAACACCTAATAAACTGGAATTACAAGAATATATTTGACATCGAAAGAGTTAGATAAATGTTCTTTTAAACAAAAACACTTGATACAGAAATATATTGTGCAAAAGCGTAAATTTTGCATTTATTTGTTCAAATTTGTTATCTAAGTACGTAACAGATTTTCAGATTAAAATTAAAAATATTAGTTAAAACATTTGAATATGTTATTTGACAGATATATGCTAAATCCTTTTTTTACAAACTGTATTTACTATAGTAAGTTTTTTAAAGTAGCAATTCGAAAAAGTCACCTGTTTATTTATAGGTCTTAACTTGTTTATATCTTTTTTCGTTGAGTCATGCTACTTTTCTAGAAAATGGTGCAAGTCGGTTGATCGGTGTGTCAATATGTCTGCATCAGTGGCCGAGTGGTTAAGGTAGTTCGTCTACTATTGATCACGTTGTCTGTTAATACTGAGGTTGCAGGTTCGAGTCTCACTGCGGGCAGGGTGTACACGATCACAATCTTAATTGACAAGGATTGCAGGTTTCCTACCGAAGGTCCGGGGTTTTCCCCGAGTACTCGCGCTTCTTTCCCCAATAAAATCTGAACGCCATGATATGGCTAAAAATTTGCTGAAAAGGCGTTAAGCATCATTCAAACAAACAAACAAATTTATTTTGTGCATTACATCCATGCATATGTGTTTTCCAAATAACAAGTTGATAAAGGACCCTGCTTTTGAGTTTTAAATTTTACCCAGAGCTTACTCTTTATTGTGGCCTTTTTAATGTTTTTCGTTTGAGCGTTTTAAAATCTTGGTATCTGGGTATCGGGTGTTCCCGGAATGCCAACATTTTTAAAATCACATAATTAATTTTTGTTGTTTTCGTGGTTACAAAGGGGTACAACAAGGGGTGTAGGTATAATCATAGGTAAAATAACCTTTTTTACAGAAAAGGGTGAATTTTAAAAAATTTTAAAATTACATGTATTTAGAACTTATCATTATTATGTTATTTAGGTAAAAATGAATAATAAATTAATTAATAATAATTTAAGCATATCACTTGTTTAAATGTGAAAATTAACAAATTGATTATAATATAATGTAGTAATTACTATAATTATAAGTATAGTAAGTAAGTATACCAAGCTGCTTAATTCATGAATATTAAACTGTGACTACTGCTTACACTTTAGGAGGCAACAACTTAGTCTTTAATGGTTATCTTTTCCGGGTAAAAACTACCCATCCAGTAACAACACCAAGAACGACACTATTACTGGACTAGGACAGCAACAACACAGTCACTCTGCAGACAAAGCAAAAATTGTAGACGAAGACATCATGCACCTGATATCGACCAAAAACCATGAAGAACTAAGACCAATACCAGCTATCTACCAAGAAGTTTAGTTAAAGCATGACATGTGGGCGACGATTCGAGAGAAGTTGTTGAGAAGATACCGACATTCAACTCTGCAAAATCAATATTGTACAGAGCAGGCAGACACCCAAGTTACCCACCACTATTACAGACATCCAGCTTGATGGCAAGTGGACACAGACTACAACTTAAGACCGATTCCCACAATTCGACGACACCACACAAGGACAACGCATCCTTGCCTGCGCATCGACAGAAAACCTGACTCATCTTTCTGCTTCAGACTGCACCTTCTGTGATGGGACCTTCTACACATGCCCATTACTTTTCAATCAGAACCTGATATACAGCATCCACATCCAGCTTGATCGTACATGTACTATGTGTCCAGTTGTATATGCCGTACTATCAGGGAAGAGCGAACAAACTTACGGAAGATTTTTCCGCCTACTGCAAACAGCAATGACTCATGGACTATGTGGATGCCGTGTCACAGCTTCTCCATCTGAGATAAAAACTTAATAGACTAAATACTTGTGCTGCATTATTTGTACTGTGTTTATAATTTTAATGAGAAATGTAGTGTTACTTATAATTACCTGTTTGTTTTATGTTTGTGTATGATAAAAAAGTATTCAAAATATATTCTTTGAAAATATACAAATATCTATTTATTATCTATAGTATTTGTCTACCAAATGTTTCTTAAAATATGTTTTCAAAATTTATAATTTTGTTAAGTATTTATTGACTGAAGGCAGAATTTTTAAATTCACAATGCAAATGTACAAATACTATCACTCAATATAATTTATTACACCAGTACAATATTACACAATTTTACCTTTACAGTTAATTAATACCCTGTATGGGGAACCCCTTAATCCTCACTAATGAGAGCCTACAATGTTCTTTGATCTTTCAAAATGTTGGCATTCCGGCACACAGCCCTGGGTATTTTGTATCGTTTATTTCCAAATCACTTTGGACAGAATTTAAAACAGACTTCAAGATCCGTTATATTCAATGAAACATATAAAAAATAATTCTACAGATAACATATCAAAAGTCCCTTGACCTCATTCCGACCTGTCGAAAATTTGTTGTTTATAATATAATGTTAAAATGTTTATAATTTTTATTGGTTATTAAAATCAAAGAATTTTTTATTCTTTCATTAGTTCTGACATATTTTGCCTAAGTCGCTAATTTTTATGACAATAGAAGAAAAATTGGGTGTTATCTGTTTCTTCAAACAGAAATTACAAAGTCGGGATTCTCTGGTATTTTTTTATAAGGGCCTGACTCAATTTCTAAGGAATGACAACTTATTCGGAATTTTGTTTTTGGTTTGTTCAAAGTTTTTGCAAGATAAATGAAGTTCAGGTTTAAAGGCTAGTTTTCAGTCTTTATATGAGAATAATATTTATTTTGATCATTTAACTTAACTATGTATGTTATTATATCTAATAAAATAAGACTTAATGACCTTTTTTCAATGATATGACATCCTTGATATATTTGCAGGAAGTTAGCCTAGCTATATCAAGTGGAGATTGCGAATATAAGTATACCTCGTGCATGTCGAGTACACGTAACTAGCTTTGATCCACATGTTTGCATTGTTAAGAATCGATATGCCATCTTGTCAATTATCATACAATATGTAGGCGACAAATACAAATATCTGTATTTCCTAATCATAGAGCCCATCAGAGCATGTTAATTAAATAGTTACATTTTATCATGGCAGCAAAACATCAATTGCAGAGAGCCAGCCTTCCCAATATTCGTGTATAAAGAGAGATAACTCTAAAATACAGTATAGTACATCATTTAAGTGATAATTAAACAAGTATTAATAATAATTAAAATAATAGATATATAATTATTTGTTTATTCTGATTCTGACTTTTGCTGATCTACTGCTGACTTTAAGAAAATACACAAAGAATTAACAAAAGTAGTTTCCTCATTAGACATAATCCATATATAATGTTGTTCATTATTAATTGTCTTAAGGTTTGGATAAATTTCAAAGTAACAGTTTAAAAATGAGGGCACTCTAACAGATAATGGAGTTCATATTCTACTTTATTCATATTGCAATTCTGACATAATATCTTTATTGTTTTGGAATGATCTCGGCTTTTCCAAGATTGTTAATATGTCGCTCATAGCGCCCAAACTCAACTCTTAATTTAATTTAATTTAATTTTTTTAGTGTTTTTTCTATTATCTGAATGTAATTGAGCAGATAAATAATTTTCAGTACCAAAGACAGTTTTATGAAGGAAAAATGTGCAGAGCTTGCCATCTTTGCCTAAATAAGATAATTTTGTTTTATCCGAAGTTTTGAGCAAATTTTGCTTCAGACAATTGTTTAATGAACGCTTAAAATGAGCATGTTTCCAATTACTTATATTTGAGACATTAATATTAAGTTTTTACACAATAAAAAGCAATGTTTTAATACCATGTACAATGGCTTACATTTCTTTTATACATCTCTTTACATTCTATGAGTGCACAGTTTAAAAGATGTGAAGGAGATTTTTTAGTCTGTAGTAGTACATGAATATAGATTTTAATACTTCAATATATAATATATATGTAGGCGACATGCATTAACAGTTTGTTCAGTATGTATTTATTGTTCAATAAGAAACCTGACCATTAGTGTTAATAAGTTTGTGTATGTGTATAACAAAGACGGTAAATCGCTAACGTCATGCTCTTATATGTGGAGGTAGTAAAAGACTTTTCCGTCAACAACTTAATTATTTGCATATTTTGAATTATTGGAATTTGAAATTCGTTGTCAGTTAATTCGGTAAATCGGGCATGACTGGTGACAGATTTAAGTCAGAAGGACCTGGTGAAATCGGTTGCCGATCGGGTTTGACAAGACGTCGTCTGGCAAAGCCGACTTCATTAAGAGAAAATGGATCTTTGAAATTTGAAAGCGACCTTGCTTTGGCGCTGAAAGAAAGTTTAAAATATGCCAAACAAACGGACGTTGATCCTAAACCGATGGAGGATACGTCGAACAAAAGGAACAATATTGAAAATCAGAAGGAAGAGCCAAAAGTACCGAATGTTACACGAATAGAAACCCTGGGTGAGAAGCAACTGAAAGATTTGTTAGTTCTGCATATTGACCTAATTCAACATCAACAAGGACTTATTATTCAAAAAGACAAGCAAATAAAGCAGATAAAACAGGAAAAGGATACGGTAAGCATTAGGCGTCATTATTTGTTTGGAAATTAAAATTGAAAATTGTGAAAGTTTGTTATCTTGTTTATAATACTATTTAACGAGGCGGTAACGTCCGCGTCCGTCAACAAGGTCTCCGCTTCAATTTTAGATCGTGTCAGCTGTTCATATTTAATACCTATATACAGACGTTTAGGTATCAAATTAAATGATTGCACTGGCGGTCGGTATATGTTTTGTATGTCTAAACTTCAAGATTAAACGTTAATGTTTCTACCATGCGGCTTATCGGGTCACGTGGTACGGATTAATATTTATTCGTTTACCATTCATTATCTGTCGATTTGATAGTGACATGTTGGTTTGACACTGTTATATAATTAAATAATTAAATTAAGCACTTAATGAAAATCAATTGAAGTGATTAACAGGAAATTACATCAAACACGATTCAAAGAGTTTAAATTTTTCAAAAAACCACGTGACTGATCATGTGATCAAGCTAACACGCTATTGTGTGGAATACGAAAACAAAACAAGTCTGTCTGGAACAAAAATGATATGACACAGTATTGTCTTGAAAAATTAAAAACCATGACTGAAGTTCTAATGCCAAAAAATCTTACATCAAGTATAAGACGAATTTTTACAAGATCTACAAATGTTCAGGTAAATATCTCGCGCGACGCCAAGGAAATGGATAATTTAAAAATTGTGAAAATGGCAGACGATAGTCGAACAAAAATGGCTGAAAATTTATGACTTTGTTTTGGTGTTTTCACATGGATAATAGAGGTTATCATCAAGAAATTATACACAGATTGTTTTTACAACATTTATTTTTAGTTTATTTGATTTAATATTGTAAATGAAAACAATTAAAAAACTGAAAATGGGAGATATGGCGTGTGACCGATATCGGAAAATTCGTGTGTTGACAAGATACACACAAAAGCCACGTATGGTCATAAACATGATTTAATGTATTAAACAAAGAAAGGTCAACAACGGTAAACTTACTGATATTTGATCTCAGAATAATGGAACGTTTGGATGTATGAAATATGTTAAAAGGGAGTTTATTTATCACTTTTAAAATGACTATTTGTTCACTTATAAATGATTTTAAAATACTGAGGCTATTATATTGGATAAGGATTTACTTCTTAATATATTAATAATTTATTCAAGAAAATTTATAATTACTAATTGACTCAGTACATACTAAGAAAGTAACTAAAAGTGATTATAAAATGCTTTCAGGTAAACTTTTTGTCTTAATGTACATATATATGGTTTCAAAAATGACCTTTGTTTGATGCAGGGACATGTGACAAAGTACAAGCTTTCAACAGTTGTTCAATAGAAGAACTGCTGTAAGGGGAAAATTAAATCTGAAAGCAATCACAAACACCAATAATCAAATACAGTAAAACAGCATTTTTCAACTATGCTCCAAGTCACCATGTTTTGCTGAGGGTTTTCTGCTTGACAAAAAACTGCTTACTGTGTTTGTTCCAACTTATGCTACTTTGGTTAATTATATTTTGAAATCAATAAATATTTCCTTAAAATAGTAAGCGTTTTTAAATGCAGCGGTTTGTTAATTTTATAGGGGGATTTTCCATAGTAGATTTTGACCTAAATTAGAACAGAAGTACCTTACTAGTAGGTGCAGTATATTTTGTGTGGAAAGACTTCAATTTGAACCCCTCAATAAAAATTCATTATTTCGAATGTAAATAAAAGAATTTGGTACTGGGTGGCAGCCACTGGTGAACCCCACAGTGGGCAAAGTCATGCATTGCCAATTGGGCAAGTGCGAGTCGTGTGAACTCCATGTATCATGTGATAGTCTAATATGCATTGCATATTTTTTATTGGGGGGTGGGGGAGGTTCAATTGGAAGTCTTACCTTTTGTGTATTTGAAACCCTTCAGTCTTTGTCGTTTGCGGTGGTTGCGTGAAAAGTCTCACTGTTTGAATACCGTTGTACATCACAAAAGCAGACAGATGTTTGTGCACAATATTAGATTCCTTTAGAAACAAAAATGGCTGACTTGCTATTTTACAAAATACATGTAGAAGAAGAAAATTCAAACATCATGCAGGAAGTTTTCGGTCTACCCCAGACACGTTAAGCTGATAAATTCATGAATCCGATTTTATTTTTTCTATCCAATCAGAATGCTCCGTTATAATTAGCCGATGTGTAAACAAAGCTTCCGCCATCTTTGTCCCACAAGCACAATATTTGAACAGTTGTGGGAACGGCATAATTTTCAATCGTTTTAAGAAAATGGTTCTTAGTTGTGAATGTGGTACATGTAATTCCGATGAAAGGTACCCAGATCGAATGCAAGGATACATATTTATACCATTTCCAAAGATTAAAAGAGATTTAGAGAAATGTCTACGCTTGAAAACGTGTGGAAGTCCCAATGATCAGCTCAATATTACAGGGGTCACCACACTCTAAAAAAGTAGGGAGAAGTGACTTCTCCCTGGCAACCAAACAGGGAGAAGTCAGGCCCTGATAGGGAGACTTCAGGAGACAATAGGGAGAAGTCAGGGGGACCGTACAAATAATAAATTTTGCGGTAGTTAACATATATTTTTCATTATTTACAGCAATTTCCAGGATTATTTCTCTTGTGTTTTAAAACCATAACACACATAAATTCAGTTTTTTTTTCTTTCTTTTTCATTTTTATTCATGGTATGCACTATCAAACAGTACATAACCTTTATCATTAATCAATGAAAAAACACCAGATATAGGGACCATTTTTCTATCGACTTCAGTACTTGTAGCCATAAAAGGTATTGTTAAAGTACAATACTCTTTGAAAGAACTGAAGTTTGACACCAATTAAAAGTGTTTGTTCATCAAAAAAATTACGATTTTTCATTATGGGCCGTTGTACATTACTTTTCTGTGTTGTTCACTTCCGGTAATTAGTCACAGCCGGTAAATAAACAAATGGAGCGTAATACATTTGAGAGACGAAAATCGTTTGAAAATATGTTAAATACCCATATTGTTTGCCGTTTTTTATTGGAATTACACATTAACTGATAAATTGGTAGTCCGGGTGAAGTATTTGGACCAGATTAACAAGTATCTTATGTGAACCATCGGGCGACTTGAGGGAAATGACAGGGCGACTTCGACTTCGCTTTTGAGGCGCCGTAGGGCGACTTCAGGTCCTAGTAGGGCGACTTTGTCGCCCACTTCGCCCAGTGTGGTGAGCCCTGATATTAACAGAATAAATAAACGCAGCTGCAATCCTTGTAGAGATTTGAGCAACCCTACTATGTGAGAACAATGCCCGCAGAATAAATGATTACGTGATGGTTTTACACGTCTTCAATTTCAAATGGATTTTATTAAAATTTTAAGTCTGTTAGTGAATCTACCCTAATATATACAATTATGATATACAAGAAATGGGACAGAAACTATGCTATTTTTTATGTGTTCCCGTGTAAAAACTACATCTACATAATACTTCTAAACATCAATATAATGATGAAACTATTGGATTTATATATAATTATATAATGGACTTAATTAATTGTTAATGAACATTACTTACATAACGTTACATGTATTTCAGATTAATGTTCTTTTTTCGGCTATGAAATTTGCCGATTTGAAACTCGGGGAGTACTTTAAACACAGACAAAAAATTCTTTAGTAAACATCGTGTTTTTTATTATATTGATACATCTTTATCCAATTAATTAGCAGTTATCGATTTCCCAGTTCTCTGTAGATGTGTATGTAGGAAATACTCTCTGACAGCGTATGTAAATACGCGTGCACACACGGCCAGTTAAGACAGATTACATAAATATAAAATTTAACCGCAATTTCGGAAGAGAAAAATATACCCAGCTTTACATGTGCAATAGAATTCAGAAAGTTTCGGTTCAGGTTTAATTTCAATACGAAAACTGTGAGGCGATTAACTTTTTCTCATAGATCGCCAGCATTTTGTATCAACGGCAACGCGGACGGTACAATTTATTTAAGATATTCTGTTATTGTGAATATAACCCTGGATGAAATAATTCATCCCTTTTTCTAAAACTATTTGGATAAGAAATTACTTTCTTGTAGGTACGAAATATTTATATTTTCGGGAATTTAGTCGAGACAATCGGTAGTAATATTGCCATCACGATGATGCTGAGCCGCCATTTTGAAGAGAAGCTTGTGGCGCATAGAAACAATAACTAAGGAGGCGGGGCTTATCTTCTTATCTCGGAACCATGAATTCCTGGGCTGGAAGATCTCCATGTACTTGTATTGTCATATATCACCCATTACATTTTGTGAAAGGAAACTATTGTTTCTCTGTTACATAGTAATGTACACAGCACATCGATTCCTAATAGCAATCTTTGCTTAGATTCTCCTTTTGTAATTACAATTGAAGTGGGATATCATGGTACAAATTTGCATTAAAAACCCACAAACTCAATGTTGACACAGACCACTATATGATCAATAGTGGGCAGACTACCTTAACCAATCGGCCACAGAGACCCCCTCAAGTCAAAAAGAGAATTCACAGACTATTTGTTGTCGTGTTGTTTTACAAGAACATGAAGGATTTGTTTGTGTCAGATTTTTACGCACCTGGTTTTATCTAGTTTACAGTATTTAAACCTGTTTGCCAATTGACCCCAAATTTTTCTTTTCATAAACTTTTGATCCTGTATCATACTTCTTACCAATTATTTTGAAACTGACTAGCTAACATGCTTGATATTTGTCTAGAGTGATTTAAATAGTTATAAAGTTGTTTTTTAATTAAAAGTTGAAATGTCAACAAGATTGTTTTTAGTTCTATAGCTTTTTTAATTGATAGTTGAAATGTCGACTGGATCGCATGGAAAGAAGAATGTCTCTATTAAAACATAGAGTACCAGAGTTAGAGCTAGGAGAAAGCCCACCAAGACAAAAAGCTGATCACCAAATATCAAGACAGTGTTTATCTGAGTCTGGACCATCACAAAATACATGTATAGAAAGATCAATGAAAAGGTATTCAGTATATCTGTTAACATTAATAAATTAAGTAATTTAGAAAAGTGGTAGTTTTGTAAACCTTTAAAATCTGGTCGAGATAAAATTACTGATGGTAAAACATCTTACTATACATGTCATATTCTGTCTTGATTTTAGGATTACATTGTTTCATGCAGCTGTTTGTTGTTTATAACTTTGTTTATTTTATATTCAATGGGTATTGGTGACATTTCAATGGATTCAGTCTACACAGCTGCCCAGCACATCCCCAGTGGGCAAATACTATTAGGTGAAGCCATCTTATGTGGTTGTCAAGTTATGATATGTAATGCCTAGTCACAGACCATAGATGGCATAGTTGGCAATGTTTTATGGAGTGCAGTGATTTTGTTGCCTTTTTTAAAAACAGACCCCCTCCTTTTCAATTGGGAAAATTTATCCATGTTTTTCTTGAAATTGGGAAAAAAGTTTTTACACTTATAAAAAAGGAAAACAACAGTAAGCAGTGAATAAAATAACTAAATTGATCTTTTGTTAGATATATTTATTTCACTTATGCGAGATGTTCAAACATCGGATGACTGCAGAAACTTCCTTTTTGATAGATTTTATATTATCAAAATATTTAGACAAAATTTGGGAAATTTGCTCCAGGGGAAACAGTTGAAATTCGGAGACAAATTCAAGCTAACAAAATCACTGGAGTGTGTCATGCTCCTTGTGTAATAAAGACCCCCTTTTGTAGATTTTGAAAGAACAGGTGCATTGTAGCCACTACAAAAGACTAAATTCTTCGTCAATACAAAACTCTCAATACCATTTCCGTGGCAGTCAAAATTTGGTCCCATTTCTCTGATCGATTTGTTGTTTGTTGACTAGTTTTTGTCCTTCAAATATAGCTGAAAAATAGTTAATACCACTCACTGGATGCTAAGCAACAATTCAGTCTGTCATGCAAGACAAGTAAATCATATTATGTTCTATGCTCTGTCTTGTGATCTTGGTTCTTATTTTACATGGTTTTTTTTTACTAGTAATACAAAAAAGGCGAAAATACGTATATTGATACTCGTTAAGTTTTTAGTTTGGAAATGTAGCCAGTGAAGAAATGTGTTTTTATTTAGATGTTCTGCTATCCTTTACCACCCTCTGAGATTTTGATATTTTTTATAAAGATTAGTAAAAAAAAATGTCAATTCCGTTGTTTTATTATTAGCCATATGCATGTTTTTTAATGAAAAACCTGGTTTTTAGATTGGGGTATATGTAGGGCATGCTAAATCTAACAAAGGGTTTTCTGTAAATAACTTCTGTTTAGATTAACAGATCTTAATGACATTTTGGATATATCAAGCTTGCATGAAGACCTAGCTTGGGATTGGATTTAGGGCAAGTCAGATCAAGGTCACTATTACTAAAAATAGAAAAACAGTTTCCGGTCAATACCTTTACTTTGGATAAACCAATCTTGCAGAAACTTTGGATTTAGCAAGGTTGCATGAAGACCTAGCTTCGGATTAGATTAAGGGCCAGTTGGATCAAGGTCAAGGTCACTGTTACTAAAAACAGAAATACAGTTTCAGGTCAATAACTTCAGTTCAGATAAACTTGCTGAAACTGGATATAGCAAGTGTACATGAAGACCTAGCTTGGGATTGGATTTGGGGCTAGTCGGGTCAAGGTCCCTAACTAATAAAAATGGAACAACAGTTTTCTCTTAGTCTACATGTACTACTAAAATTGTTAAATCGTTAAAAACCTGGTTTCTTGGCGTGGCCATATTTCTTATTAATTGAACAATGCATGTATTTGGTTTAGAATTTCATCATGAGAATTAGATTAGATGCCTACTAGTACATGTATTAGTCTAAATATTTGTCCAGATTAGTTCAATTACATGTACAGACTGCTAGAAATTGTTATGGTACATATCAAATGCATTAATAACCTGATGAATTTGCAGCTGTACATCTATATAAATATACAGCAAATGCATGCATTCATATACAGTACACTATATAATAACATTATTTCGGAAATTTTCTAAATTGTGCAGTTGTACTTTAGAGCACTTAAATATCATGAATATACTGATTACATATAAATGTATGTACTTTGTAGAAAAAGAACAAGTTTTGAACCACAAAATCTTGGCAAACGTTTTGCATCCGATTCTGGTGAAGTTAAAAAACCATCAGATGGGAAAATGATACCTAAAATAGACAGAACCAATAGAAATCGTAGTAGAACATTTACAATCTCAACAGAGGAAATATATAGTGCTTGGGGATACAGGGCACGGCCAGGATCAATAGCGGCCGATCCAAATGTACTAAAAGACCTAGAAAAAAGAACTAGTATTAAGAAAATTGAATCTGTAGACAATAGTGTTTTACGTACCAAAGACCAGTATCATATATCATTTTATGAACCTATATCAGAACATGTTGAAATAGAGAGGAAAGCAGAATTAATGAAGGGTGCTCAGACACAGTTGACAGGTATAATACAAAGATCAGATATTGATATTTTAACACTTTAGATTGATCATGTTTTAGTGCAAGGCTGTAGAAGAAACACCCTGAAGATTAATACAAGAGAAATCCCAATGCATAAATATAATAGGCAACTTCTGTATCAAAATATGGAAGAACTTAACATTATAAAAGAAAAGAATTTTTCGGCTATTTCACTTTCAGTACATGTATTGTACTAATTTGCATTGATGCACATGTACAGTGTTCAATCTAGAGTGCGCCATTCCCGCATTTGTTGTTGAATTGACCTGCTTAAAAAACCTCCTGGGTCATTACTGGTGCAATGTAATTTTTCATTGCTTTGAGAAATCCCCCCATAGTCAACAGCTTTGAGAAAGTCCCTTTAAAATATAACGGAAATTTAACTGTATTCTCGGTCCAAAGTACGCTTTTTATCATGTAAAATTACAATTTAGCAAGCGTTTAAATCACATAGACAATATATTATCGATTTTTATATTATCGTGTTGTTCATGCTTCAAGATGAAGAGTATTTCTTCATATTTTAATCCCATTGGAGATTAATGTGCAAAAACGGATGAAAATCAAAATGAAGCATTGACCTCTAGCTATAAATTCTGGTCCCCTATGGCAAGTTATTAGGGCCATCATGACCCCCTTGGGCCAAATTCTAGATTGAACACTGCATGTACCATGTAGCAGTTTGTGCATACATACCTGGCATATTCAATTAGAAAGTAGGATTTATTGATTAGTATCATTATGTAAAACATCTACTGCTGTATGCAAATTTTGTAGTTAAAATGTGTAGACATACTAGTAGACCTATAGACATGTCTAAAAAGTACTTTGACTGCACTATTAAACAAATAACATCTCTGGTGTTTCAGGTTTTCATCAATATAAATCTAGTACATCAAGATTTGATGGAAAATGATATTGTGGGGCTACATCAATTTGTGTGTTATTTATGTAGCTTATGTGTCTATATCTACATTTATTTAGACAAGTTGTTTGAAGAGCATTACATTATTAAATCTCTGACACAAATATACTTGGGACTTCACCAATTTTCATTATATAAAAAAAAAAATTATACACAAACAGAACAGTGTTGGATATGGATGTACATGTATATTTCAATATATGTTTCAGTTGAAGTTCCACAGTGGAGAATTAAAACATACACTAATCAGTGGGGACTGGAAGGAACAGAGGTATGGTTATCATATTTCGTAACTATTTTTTAGTTTACCCAAACCCAAAAGTTCATATCAACTATTCTCTTCACTTGGCAACTCATCGTTGAGCATAAACTTTTCATATTTTAATAATTTCTCAAAACCACTTGACCAATTGGAATCAGACTTGGCAGTAATGTTTATTTTGGTGGATTTAAACTAAGTATTTTTATCAGAGTTTTTGGGACTGATTAAATATTCAACATGCTAGGGCCAAATGAATTCTGAATGGATGAATTTCAAAAAATTTCATCACAAACAAGTTGGCAGATTGATTTGAAATATTGCAGAAATGTACTTTATGGTCCTCTATATTGTTTGAGGTTTCAAGACAGATTCAAAATCCAATCAAAAAAGAGCCTCTACTACTTAACATGGCTTAACATAGCACTGTATGGGAAAAACAAACAAATGATTTCTTCTCAGAAACTGTTCATTTAACATAAATTATGTAGAAATAAAGCAAAGATAGTTCGTTTATTATTTTGTTTTTCAAGATAATTAGAAAATCCAACATGGCTGCTAATAGGCCCTAATTTGACTGCCGTTTTAATCCGAAGTTAGTTTTGTGATTTGTTGGATTAGCGGCAGAATTCAGTCCTATTGCTCTTAATGTAGCCAATAAAAAATTCTAACTTGGGTCTATTTATACAAAATTCAAACATAATCATCTTCTTAACCGTATTAAAGCTTTAGACATTGTGAAACTAATGGGAAACAATCTTTATTGAAGAAATTAATTTTTTTGTCTTTGAAGATGCACATGGAAAATGCAATATTAAGGCCAAAAAAAATGTGTGTGTTTCCGGTTACCCGACCCTACCTATTTTTTTTAAGCGGACCCTAAAGTTTTTTTTTGCGTTTTTTTAACGGAGGTTACTTCGAACCGGAAAACTCCCTGTATTGTTCTGGGGTTTAGTTCTACATGTGTATTTTCATACTTCCGCCCCAACATGGCGGCTAAATGTATACATATTAACGCTTGTAACGATATTGATAGCTCATTTAATGACTGTATTAGTCTAGACTTTTAAAGGCTTTATGCTAAATTCTTGAAACTTACAAGCTTTACACCTACAAAGGTATAAAAGATAAAGGTCAAGATTTAAATTACTAATTAACCAACATGATTCACGATTCCAAAATAAAAAAAAAATTAAAAAAAAAAAACAAAATCAACCTACCTACCTATTTATAATTCTATGTAACCGGAAACACACATATTTTTTTGTTTGGCCTGATCATTTTTCGAATTTAAACAAGAAAAAAGAAAAATGGTGACACTGTCGAAAGATATCAAGAGCTAATTGCCCATGTGTTGCCCACATTTCCAAATATTAAGAGGTATAGACCATGACCAGACAAGCTCCTTTTCATGTAACTTATTTTCTTCTATTAATATACTTAAGAAATAATTCATGGCTGCCCCAATTTTATGGATTATTTAAATATGGGTAGGCATTATATTCATGAATATTTTGCCATGAGCGTTAGCGAGTTGTTTCTCTCATTTTATTAAAATAAAATTGGATGGGAGTTTCAGTCTTAAAGTCACTAAATTATGAGAATGTGCTTTGTTTACCAATATTGTGTTAAACAATCTCCAAAATATGGTTTCACAGCAAGGCCAATAAGAACAGATTAACAAATGATTAACTAGGTATAGGTAACATGTATATTATCTTGTATGCAGTATTTGAAGAGATCTTTTGACAAGTATGCTAACTTTCAGTATATGAATTCGCTACATTACAATAAAATTTTAAATCAATTTATTTGACTTGTCCACTTTATTTCTTATTAGAACATGGAGGATGAAATTTATGTTAAAAGGCACACTAAGTTAGAAATAGAAGAAAAAAGGAGAAAAAGGTAATAAATTGTGTATTGCCTGAACTATATCTCATTAAAAGATATATGTTCATTTAATCCCTTCTTAAAATACTAGTAACCATGGATGTGTCAAAATTGCTAGTCAATACATATCGGTTTACCAATTTTTAACTGTACTGAAGTCCGACACATTGGATGTGGTTATATGAACACCAAACGGATATAACATGGACTGGAGGGAGCTTCTACAAGAACTTTTTAAGGCGAGGTAGACCTAGACACAGGCCTGTCCTGTCGTCTTTATGGAAAGCTGACACCGTGACCATCACTGTTCACCAAAGCTGTCCTCGGAAAAATTGTTATCCTGATATTGAGGAAACAGTTAGTGTTGTAAAAAATTTTGATGACAATTTGAAATTTGCTACATTGGAAATTGACCAGTTCAACCCAGACTCTTCTGAACCAAGGGTTACATCAAATAATGGATCTACAGTGTTAAATGCTTTTACCAGACTAAAAGTAAAACATTTTTCATACGAGTGCATACTGGCAAGTAAAATCTGCCAGGTATAGCAAAGTGAACCTGTCCAGTAAAATAAGACCGAGTTCCGTAGGCCAGCCATAAAACTGTGTCAGAAAACATGTTTGTTTGAATATTGTTTTAACGACAATTGCAGCAATTTTTCAGCTATATCATGGCGTCCAGTTTTTATTGGGAGAGGAAGCTGGAGTACCCAAAGAAAACCCAGACCTGCGATAGGAAAACTGGCAATCCTTGTCAATTAAGATTGGAGACTGCAGTGAGAATCTAACCTGCAATCTCAGTGTTGACAGACCACGTGATCAATAGTAGACAAACCACCTTAACCACTTGGCTACCTAGGCCCCCCCCCCCAGAAAAAATACATATTTTTAAAACATAAGAATAAACATTTATTTAAATATTTAAATAAAACATTTATAAAGCCTATACTGAGTATAGTGTTGGAAACAGTATTGAAATTTAGGGGTGATTTGTTTTTGAAAGGTATAATAATAACTTGAATTTGAAACAGTTCTGACATATCTTGCTATCAATATTTCAATTAAAATTCTGAGTAGGAACACCTGATGGAAAACTGACACATTTATTTGAATACTTGCTAGTATTGCAATATCCTAACCGAATACAGTACTAAGTGCATCACTGAAATAGTGGAATATTTGGAAAGAAGCACTATGAAAATTTAAAAAAACAGCCATTAACAGGATATGTACTATGTCTGTATTTAATTGTGCAACATGAGTCATACAAAGAAACAGGAAATCTATATTAAACAAACACAAAATGTCTGACAGCCATATTTTGATATTCTTTAATACATGGCATCACACACACACACACACACACACAAAATAGGCCTACCTACCTACCACTTTAACATGAGGTAGGCAACAGAAAACAAAAATATTTTTAGGCTTGGCCCCAGCTTTCACATTTTCCGAAAGTATGTCTAAAGTAAATAACATACGCTGCCCGATCAGACGAGTATTAAAAAATTTTTGGTACATAATTTGCTGCGTCATGATGACCCTCTGGGTAATATTTTGGGGGGGGGGGGGGGGTCAAAAATGTTTTTATGCGTAAAATACGCACAAATTTGAGTTAACAGAAACGTTGGCGAGTTCAAAATAAAAGCATTCAATGAGAGTAAGATTCACTTTTTCAACAAGCATTCAAAGCTAATAATTTATACAACAAATTTGTTTACTTTGTATCGTAGATGGGATTTACAAAGATCGAGGGAACAAGCTGCATATGAGAAATTAAAAGAAAAAGAAAAAGGGGCTGAAACTTCGAAGGAAGAAAACTCCAATACAGTAGAATCATTTTATCCATCACTTGATGATAGTAAGTTTATACCGTGTTTTATATTATTTATGAAAATGGGATAAAGTATTGCTATGATTTTTCATTTAACCTGTTCTAGTAAAATGTCATTAAAGGCTTGCTGTTTTTGGTACATTTATTTCTGTTAAGGGAAAATTCATGTGTTCATATGTTGTAACAACTGGTCATGGTAATGTATGTTGAATGATGGACATGCTTCTGTTCTTGTGATATTTACACAGCTTTTCCCAGACAAGTGACATGGTGAAAAAGAAAAGTTGTGGTATATGGTTTTTAAATAGTTCTTTTTGTTATCTTGGAGGAGCTACAAATAGGTCCCATTACTGGTAATGTAACAAAAACACCCATGGGATTTATACTTATTTTCCCGTATTAAACTGCTTAATTTTTCCTTTCTTCACCTTTACCTGATATTTTTACAATGTCTAATTAAATAGTTTTAACACTTCATGGCATTGTTATTGTTGACAAAATTAAAATTGCAGTGTAGAATTTTAGAATCATATTGGTAAAAATGGTATTCGGAATGTAACTAAAATTATCCAAAATGATATTTTTTACTAAATTGATTCCAATATTATCCGGAATTCAAATTTTGTCAACAATGCCATGATTACAAATAAAGTGTTAAAACTAATGAATAAGTTGTCTTAGAAATATCAGAGACATAAAAAAGTTTGTAGCATACCAGGGAAACAGTTTAATAGCTCGTTATATGCATAAAACCCTCAGTTGTGAATTACTACTGGGCTGCTCTGTTTTGAGTAATGTAACCTCTTTGTAGCTCCCCCAAGATAAAAATAAGGAGCTATATTATGGTAGCTAGATATACATACCATGAAGTATGGTTTAAACCCAACCTTTTTTAGTGCATTTAAATAGGGATTTTTATCATGTGACATTCAATTACACTGTCTATGTAAGGCCAGTGGTGGATTACACAAAAAGTAGCAAATCTCAAGTCCTTTGTGTGATTACTTCGATTTTGGTTTGTTACAACTTACATTTAGGACTAATCTTAGACTTGCCACTTTACACAACTCACAGATTAAGTGTGATTAATCCATAAATAGATTTGAAGAAAATGCCATTTTATGTTGCAAAATGAAGAAAAATTGTTCTCAGTAAAAAGTGGTTGAATTCCCTCACTTGTCATTATTTAATTTACACATTGTTCTGTGGTATTTCAAATGAAAGGAAAACAATTACACTTTTTCAATAGAAATAAAAGTCGCTTATTTATCGTTATTTTATTTACAAATCTATGTAAAATTAAAAATTTTTCTTCAGTTACTCATGTAGAAATCACAGACAGAATTCCAGTGATGGCATTTGGTCATGGAGTACCTAAATTAGATTCAACGTAAGTGTAATGATGCTACATCTTTGTTTAGAGCAAATTTCCTGATGCTTTCAATATCTCAAGGACACTTATCCTTATCCCAAAACTTGTAGCTAATGTTCTGCCAAAGACAGTTGTGGACATACATATTTTCTTTTTTTCTCTTTTATGGGGGGGGGGGGGGGTGGATGGCATTAAGTTTTACTCATGTCCCTCTGTCTGTTCCTACACATTTTTGTCAAGCTTTTCTCAGAAACTGCACATGAGAACAATTTGAAATTTGGCAGGGTGGTTCAGTATCACAAGTTGTACGTCCTAAGCGACTTTCATTTTCAAACCTGTCTGACAACTACTTCCTGTTTGGGACTAAGCCGATATGAAAATGTGTGAACACTAGTATGAAAAGTTCTGTCAAGCTTTTCTCAGAAACCGTACATGAGAACAATTTGAAATTTGGCAGGGTGGTTCAGTATCACAAGTTGTACGTCCTAAGCGACTTTCATTTTCAAACCTGTCTGACAACTACTTCCTGTTTGGGACTAAGCCGGTATGAAAATGTGTGAACACTAGTATGAAAAGTTCTGTCAAGCTTTTCTCAGAAACCGTACATGAGAACAATTTGAAATTTGGCAGGGTTGTTCAGTATCACAAGTTGTACGTTCTAAGCGACTTTCATTTTCAAACCTGTCTGACAACTACTTCCTGTTTGGGACTGGGCCGATATGAAAATGTGTGAACACTAGTATGAAAAGTTCCGTCAAGCTTTTCTCAGAAACCGTACACGAGAACAATTTGAAATTTGGCTGGGTGGTTGAGTATCGCAAGTTGCACATCCTAAGCAACTTTCAGACCTGTCGGACAACTACTTCCTGGTTGGGACTTCATTTATTGGGGGCATCTTTGTCCCATGGAAGATGACTTCACATTGTCATAAAACTTAGTACTCAGCTACAACTTTATAAGATGTCATTAATTGGCTAAATTTTGTAGGCTGCCAAATATTTCACAGTTAGGAGAAAATGAGGGGTGCTTTTAGTACTGATCATGTCCTATTTAGATTTTATACTTAAACGTGATACATTTTATCAGTTGTGTTAATCCTAGAATTTACAATGCCAATACAGATTTTAAACTTTTTTGACTTAATATCTAGTATTTTTTTTTCAGCGATTTTAAACTTCCTTGGGATGTCAGCATCAAGAAAGCTCACAGTCATTCACGAACTCGCCACTCACGGAACACATAGTTTCATTTGTCACAGAAAACATTAGTCATTTCATATTCAGATCTGGTGACCAGTTCTAGCTTATTGTCCTTTGTTGTTAATTTTGTACTGTTGTATTTTTATTTATATTCGACAGTGTAATTTTTTGTTACCATTTGTTTTAGGGGAAAAATTCCCTATTTACAAATGAAACAAATGTATTTGTGTGTCAATACAATTCAGCTTTCTTCTGTTTTGCAGTCATCTAGACATTTTTTTTTTGCTAACTTGAATCATTTTCAGTGATAATCTGCTTTTTTTTCCTTGCCTGGAGGGTTAATTAACAAACAATGTCTTGAGAGATGTTAATACTAAATAGGAACTATAAGGATTTTTAAAAATTAAACAAAACCTGCAATAAACAATTTTCAAGTGGTATTTATAATTTCAAGTGAATTTTCAAATTGTCTTAAGCTTAAGATATACCATTTGATATTTGTGATAATAAAAATTGCAATTGAAAATTTATGTTTTCAACATAATAATATTGATATCTCCATTTTAATGCACTTCTTAAAAGATTTTTGTCCTGAAATTTAAGATAAATATACTACTTAAATTTATCGCAGGCAATTGTATTAATACTGAATATTTTGATATACAAGTTTATCCCAATTTAAGTCCTTGTGGCATTGTCAATCGTGCACAAAAACAGCATTCATATAAGCTCAAACCAAAGTGACTTTTTTTCTGCTACACATTGACCAGGTATTTGTCTCCTCCAAGTTCAGTTTAATGTTTAGCCGCCAACTTCATTTTGATAGATTTTTTGATTTTAAATATTTACACACTAGACAAGTTTAGAATATGATATAATATGAACAAAATTAAAGGTTTATCTTACCCTGTTCCTCGGAAATATTTTTATGTCACTGTAAATGAGGAAGGACGCTTTTGGTAGCAATACAAATCATTGTGACCCATTCAGGATTCAGTTGTAAAAATATAAAGAAATAGAAATTATTTTGTTAAGCCAAAATTTCTGCACGTAAATTATTTTTATGTGTACAACCTTAAGCAGTGTACTTTCCGTCAAATGTTCTTGTTTGGATTTTATTAAAGAATACACAAATTACTTGTATAAAATTATATTTAATAATTAGCTAGTCAAGTCCTTATACATGAATACTTTCAGATGGTTGTCTGCCCCTCCAGACAGCAGGTATTGTGGTATTGACCAATCAACAGCAAGGACTTTCTCTTCATGGCCTGTCATGTTGTACAGTGGTGCTTTAGGACTGAAATTGGAATACATGCTTTCAGTTGAAAACAAAAAAGATATATTTCATACAGAAGAACCCATGTTAACCATGAATTCAACTCTATAGAACCACACAGAAGCAATAAATCAAACTAAAAATCTAGATACAGAAATTTCTTTAAAATCCAGGTGTTCTGAAAGGATATGAGTTCCCTGCAACACCCCTCTTTATTTTTTACTAACATAATAGACACAACATTTTAGGATTTTTTTGTGATAGCAAAGTCCTCATCTTGGAAAAATGTCAATGTAGCTTAGATATTCAAGACTGATTCCCTCCAGACCATAGGAAGCTATTACTGTAGTCTCGTTTCCAAATTGGCAAGATTAATGCGGTGTAAAAAGAAGTTAATAAATATTTGTATTGTATCCCATAAATATTGTCTTCATAACTTGAAAGAATTATTTCTTTGAACTCCTAAACTTCTCTACTCAGAATGACATAAAAGTAATACCTTCTTGTATCCCACAGCTTCATCACTGAATCGTATGAGCCAGATATGAACAGGTACTCGTTTGTTTTGGACCAACATACACTAGAAACCCAGCCAGTGTGAGAGGTGTATATACATTTCACCAGAGCACCATCTAAAAAAGAACTCTAAATAATTATCAAATAATTCTATAAAATTGCGTAAAGTACATAACAAATGTGGAAACACGAAAAATTACGTCATGAGCATCATGTACATTGCATTTAATTGTTATCATTTAAAATATATAATGCTTGGTTAAAGAGGAACTGCCCTAATTGAAAAACTTGAACATAGTCACTGGACCATGAAATTCAATGTAAGGTGACTGACTGGCAAGTACTCACCATAAGCTCTGGACCAAATTTGATGGACCTAGGACTTAAGCTTTCAAATATATAAAGCAAAATGTAAATTGTTTATTCTGCTGTGGCTGCAACTGGATTCCCATATATATGTCTTTCCTCTAGCGACTATTGTCACAGGCGAGTCAAAAATTTAAAAAACAAATGTGGAAAAAATTCACATGGGGGGGTCGGAACGCAGGTTATTTTTTTTCCTTGGTAGGGGGTTGAGGGTATTTCTATTTCGGTGGGTGTAGGTACGTTCTTATTAAAATAATCACAGTTGTCAGTGTTTTTCTGTTCATATTTCGCCAAACACTGCTTTCTGCAACGTCCACGCGATTTTTGACGGACACTTTTGTCGAAATGAATGCAAGGGGAATAACCGATAATCATAAACTTTTGAATGGTTTACGCCTGAATGTTCCAAATGGGACTGGTTGCAGATTTTCTATATTGCTTTGCTCTCTCATTAACCAGATGTTGTAAAAAGCCAGAGTATACCTAAAATGCAACCATATGGCAGACGAAGCAAAAATAAACATTGAAGAATTGAGTGTTGATGATGTTTGCCGTTGGTTAAATACCAATCACAATATTCAGATAAATTTAAGGGTAACTTTATTATTGTATATTTAATCCTATCTGTGGTTTTAGGATTCAAATATAATCAAATAGAATACAAGTCAAATCGCCACCTGTAAAAACGCCCCCCAACTAAAGCAAAATCGCCACACTTGACAAAATCGTCCCCGTCAAAAACGCTCCCACTTTTTGCAAAATCGCCCCCACTGTAAAATCTCTCTGTGTAAAAATGCCCCCACATTTAGCAAAATTGCCCCACTTACAAAAATCGTTAATTAGTGCATAATTTCTTTTATTATATGTTATGATCTCAGTTAAGATAAATGTCTTTTGTTTGTTTGTTATATATGTTTGATTTTTTTAATCATTCTCTTATAGGAAATGACGAAGACACGACAACAATTTCGTTTTTGTTTTATTATAGCAGATAACAAGATAACAATGTGTACAAACAATACATTATGCACTTTAGTTTTTTTAATTTGCGCTATTAAACAAGAGTTAAACACATTTGTCGGAATTGTTTACCATAATTAACTATTAATGTTTAAGGTTGTATATTTATTATTAACAAAACATTTCTAAATTTTAATCAGCGACAATTAACGGCTAAAAGAAAATATTTGTACAACTAATATAGTAATTTTTGAAAGTGAGGCGATTTTGCTAAAGATGGGTACGATTTTGCAAAAAGTGGGGGCATTTTTGACGGGGGCGATTTTACCATGGGGCGATTTGACCAGCTACCATCAAATAATCATACTGATATATCAATTTTATTTTATAGGTGGGGTACTTTCCATAAAAACATTTTCTAGGTTGTGCCTCTAAAAAAAAATTAAAATTTTAGTGGAGGTACCCCATTTTTTGAGCTGAGTTCCAACCCCCTGTACATTTTTTTCTTGAAAAGCCCTAATGCTCACTAGTAATAACGTACACAGTCACATCTATGTGTAAAAATCTAAGTATTCCGCAAACAGGAAGTAGATGACCAAAGAGAATAAAATTGCTATACACTCTATGGTACTATAGGATACAGCAATATGCAAAATATCTGGCTTCTGCATCCTACAGTTGCTTAGAAAACTGTGACGGAAATTTTTTATGAACAGACAGATGGAGAGACCAGGTTAAAACAGTATACCCCCTCTTCTTGGAAGCGGGGTATAAAAAAATGAAATAATCACTTTATTCAAAATTTAAAATAATGTTGCACTAAGTAAATGATTTTTTGATATTTGTTTAATGCCGCTTTCAGTAATTTTTCAGCTATATCATGGCGTCCAGTTTTTATTAGGGGTTTATTGGGGGAGGAAGCCGGAGTACCAGGAGAAAACCCGACCTTCGGTAGGAAAACTGGCAATCCTTGTCAATTAAGATTGGAGTCCAGTACCCTGCCCGCAGTGAGACTCCAATGCGCAACCTCAGTGTTGACAGACCACATGATCAATAGTAGAGGGACTAACTTAACCACTTGGCCACCGAGGCCCCTAAGTAAATTAATAAGCAAGACGAAATATATAAAATATGTATCTGTGTATCAGAAATGACAACAACAAGTAGTGGTCAGAAAATGAATACTTAGTTGAATTCTTTAATTCATGGCTGGGATGTCCCCAGGTATTCGGTGCATATCAGCATTTATAAAAGGAATCTAAATTGTGAATGAACAGAAAACCAGTTTTATCAGCACCTGTTGTCACCTGGACTACACATGATACAAATAATTCAATGGCTATTTGTATACAATGGCAGTCAATGGGTTGGAGTTATTGCTACAGTACAATTATTAGGAGGGGCATTCTTCAAATCACCCATACAAGTTTAATTGATCTTGGTCCATTGTTTTCAAGTGAAAGATTATTTATTTTTTAGAAAAATATACCTAATTCCCCCCAAATATCTACATCCTCATAACACTGCAACTGTTTGGACGCAGCAAAATAGTGGCAATTTAAGAGGGTAGAGGTAATTATACTGAGAAAGAAAGTTATATGAAAACAACATACATGTTTAAATTTGGACGTTTTAAATAAGTGGCAAGGGAGTTCAGCATGCTGCATTTAAAACACAAACCTAGAATATATGTCAAAGCATAATTTTCATATCACTACTAAATTTTGAGCTGGTTTTGCTGTAAAGTGCAGCAGAATAAGTAAATTACCCTATTTTCAATTTTTAATAACACTGACCATATAATATCTTAATTTGTTGGTGCTACCAGGTATAATTTTTGTAGGGAATTCTTCATACCAAGATGTGTGCCTAGTCTGTGGATTCTGGTTAAATGATTATGCATTTATTTTTATGCAAATAAACCACCTTATTTTCATATTTAATTAGTAGATAAAAATTTGCATATTTTGTGACAAATGAAGTAAAATTTGTTTTAAGGACTATTAGTACCCTACCAGCATCACTAAACTGGACCATAAGTTAGCACTCTGTCAGTCACAATCATTTTCCAGACATTTTTTCTATAGGTTACTGATATTGAGTTGATATTGGTATGAGTGCCAGCCATCATGAGTTATAGATCAAGTTTGAAATTGTGTTCCATTTTGATGATTTTTGATGAAATTATAGATCTTGGGCTTAGAAAATTTCTTTCAAGTTAGATTTTCATACTTTTTTCCAAACGGTTGCAGATATTGAACTGATATTTTGTACGAGTTCCAACCATCATGAGCTACAGATCAAGTTTGAATATTGTTCCAGTCCAATGACTTTTGACGAAATTATGGCCTTGATGATTGTGGGACAAAAAATTTGTTTAAGGACTTGCCAATGATTAAAAGGAAATAAATGCCTAGCTTTAAATTCAGTAAAGAACACTAAGGGCTATTCCAGAAAAAATGTCTCCTGGGGGCAGAACACACTTGAAAGTAAGGGGTACCACCAATAGATTTAAATTTAAATTAAACCCCCCACCTATAATTTTCCTATATCAAATTATTATTATTTTATTTTTTTGCAATTTTACACCCCACCTACACATGATTTTATCAACTGCGTCCTGCCCCAGGGGTATATTTTTTTCTGGAATAGCCCTAATAAACAAAGTCACACGAAAATAGTAAATGATTAGTCTCCGCTCTGCATAGTGTAGAACAAAAACTTTAAATAAAATGGTTACATATTATCTATATTATTAGAATTTTATCTACATTTTGTTTAAATACTTCCTTTATTTATTAAATATAGCTACCTCTTGACTATTTTATTACCCCCACTCAACAGAGTTGTGGATATATAGTGGTCCTCATGTCCGTCCTTCCCTCTGTCCGTTCGTAAATCCACATTTGGTTTCCAAAAGATAATTCAAAATGTTTGCATCTGATTTTAATGAAACTTTGGGATATTGTTATATATCAGGTTAGTAAGAAGCCTATTGATTTTGGGGGAAATCCGTCAAATTTCAAGGTCGCAGTTCACGAAAAGCATTAGAAATTTTTACAAAAAAGTTGTTTCCGGACAATAACTCAAAAAGTGTGCATCCAATTTGAATGAAACTGAGATATTGTTATATATCAGGTTGGTAAGAAGCCTATCGATTTTGGGGGATATCTGTCAAATTTCAAGGTCGCAGTCCATGAAAAACGTAACACATTTTTATAAAAGCGTGGGTATCGGTGATCGCTAGATCAACTTTGTCTAGTTTTTTATTGCCAGCTTAACAATATTTTACTTAATAGGTACCTGAACTTCTTGGATCCCACAATCTCACATGTCTGTCTGACGAGCCTGTCACTATCTGTCTGTTCAACGGTGAATAACTCATGTCTAAAAACACTTTGGATCCTTGCTGAAAAACAATTAAAAACATGAATTTTTCATTTTTTGTTTCAATTCCAAAACAATAAACTAGAGGCTCCCAGGAGCCTGTAATCGTTCACCTGGAATCCAAATGACTTAAACTATATTAAAATATTTCAAATTAACAGTTTCAGTCTAGTTGTTATAGCTTTTAAGTTACTGTGCAAAAACTAAACATTTCTTCAAAAAATTTGTTAAATACAATAACTCCTATAAGGTGCCATCGACAATTTCTGAAAATTAAATGGTTTTTAGGCATTGTCCCTTAGGGTACTTAGAAATTTACAGTTTTACTCTACTAATAGGTGTGTTATAGACTAATTTATAATTAAAACACTGTTCATTTGTCCAAATTCATAATGAAAGGGCAATAACTCCTATAAAGAGTCATCTTGCAATTTTTGGACTAAGCAATCATTTGTAGGGCTTCTATTGCTGATCATTTGTGCAATTTACAGTTTTAATCTAGCTACTATAGTTTTCAAGTTACAGGACAAAAATGGAAAATTTCATAACAAAATTGTCATTTAAGGGCAATAACCCCTATAAGGAGTCATCTGACAATTTCAGACCAATTAAATGAATTGCAGGGCTTTTTTTGCTGATCATTTTTGCAATTTATTATTTCACTCTAGCTGTTATGGTTTTTAAGTTACAGGACAAAAACGGAAAATTTCATAAAAAATTGCAATTTAAGGGCAATAACTCCTATAAGGAGTCATCTGACAATTTCAGACTTAAAAGTAATTTGTAGGGTTTGTATTGCTGATCATTTTTGCTATTAACAGTTTCACTCTAGCTGTTACAGTTTTTAAGTTACAGAACAAAAACGGAAAATTTCATAAAAAATTGCAATTTAAGGGCAATAACTCCTATAACATGTATAAGGAGTCATCTGACAATTTCAGACTTAAAAAGTAATTTGTAAGGCTTGTATTGCTGATCAGATTTGCTATTAACAGTTTCACTCTAGCTGTTACAGTTTTTAAGTTACAGGACAAAAACGGAAAATTTGATAAAAAATTGTCATTTATGGGCAATAACTTATTTAAGGAGTTGTCTGACAATTTCAGACCAATCAAGTGAATTGTAGGGTCTTTATTGCTGATCATTTGTGCAATTTACAGTTTCAATCTAGCTGCTATAGTTTTCAAGTTACAGGACAAAAACGGAAAATTTCATAAAAAATTGCAATTTAAGGGCAATAACTCCTATAAGGAGTCATCTGACAATTTCAGACTAATACAGTGAATTGAAGGGGTTGTATTGTTGATCATTTTTGCTATTTACAGTTTTACTCTAGCTGTTATAGTTTTAAAGTTACAGGACAAAAACGGAAAATTTCATAAAAAATTACCATTTAAGGGCAATAACTCATATAAGGAGTCATCTGACAATTTCAGACCAATCAAGTGAATTGTAGGGCTTTTATTGCTGATCATTTTTGCCATTACCAGTTTCACTCTACCTCGTATATTTTTCAGATTATATTGTAAATACCAAAAATTTGTCAAAAATCATCAAAAAAGGGCAATAACTCCTACAAGAAGCCAATACACAACTTCGCACTAATAGCAACTATTGTAGACCTTAATGTGCTGATCAATTTGAAGTAACGGTTTTCTCTATAGCTATTATAGTTTTTTAGATAATGATCAAAAACCTGTGTTGACCCCAGGTTCTATTTTTAGTAACAGCGGCCATATTTGTCTGTTGATCAACACCCTGGGTACAAACTTGAAACTAGGAACCCTAAGGATGATTGTGGCCAAGTTTGAAAAAAATTGGCCCAGTGGTTTCAGAGGAGAAGATTTTTGAAAAAGTTTACGACGGACGCCAAGTGATAGCAATAGCTCACATGGAGCTAAAAAAGATCCAAATATATGTAGTTAGTACTTCCTTTGATGTTGCTTTTCATCAAGTCAACTGTTACCTCTGCATAGTCAAAATCAGTCTGTAAAAAATATAATTTAGTCCATACTTTCCATTTTTGTAACTGGCTTAGTGTTATAAACTATATTTCCCTGTATAAACTATAGCTTGTCTAAAATCATACATCTGAACTAAGAGAACTGTATTTTTTTAACTGGTCTCTACACAAATATATTCACCTTGTGTTATGCTTTGTAAATTTTTTTTCCCCGTTAAAAGCTCCTTCTATTAACCTATTTTGAAGTTAATAAATGTCTAGTGTCAATTTGTAATGTAACCTAATCTTTTGATTGCATTTAACCCTTATAGGGTATCCCAATACATACAAAATAATACATATACAAAAACATATAAGAAAATCGATATGCACAGGGGTGCAAAAGTTGAGTTGCCGTATTTTATTAACCAAAACTTTCCTTGTCTTCATTTTAAGATTTAACATAATTGGTTATTACAGGCATTACATGTAAACTGGAGACAAAGTGAGGAAGGGTTTCAGCAAGAAAAATGTAAGCTTTATCAACAAATTTTCAAAGTTGCATAAAATATGAATATGTAAATCCTCTAACAGAATTGAACCATTGTGTAAAATTTCAGATATGTACTTGATGTAGTTTTTGAGTTATGGTCCGGAAACCACTAATTCAAGAAATTTTCTAATATTTTTTCTGTCACTGTGACCTTGACCTTGAACGGATTTACCCCAAAATCAATAAGGTTCCTCCTCTTATGGTATGTAACAATGTACCAAAGTTTCATTAAAATCGGTTGAGAACTTTTTGAGTTATGGTCCGGAAACCACTAATTCAAGAAATTTTCTAACATTTTTCTGTTGCTGTCGCTGTGACCTTGAACGGATTTACCCCAAAATCAATAGGGTTCCTCCTCTTATGGTATGTAACAATATCCTAAAGTTTCATTAAAATCGGTTCACAACTTTCTGAGTTATGGTCCGAAACCAATTGTTGACGCCCGCCCGCCCAGCCGCCCCCCCCCCCCCCCCCCCATCATCGTAACAATAGCCGAGTTCAACTTCAAACTCGGCTAAAAATTAGCTGTTAATAAGACATTAGTCCGAGAATCCTCTGCCATCCAACACATTTTTTTTTGCATGGGAGGTCAGAGAGCTCTCCATTAGCAAAACAGCGGATTTTGCGACACGGGTCTGAGTCGGCAAATTTCATGGTGTCCAGATGTTAAAAAATATTTTCGTCCAGTTAAACTATATATAATTTGCTTCTTTAAATATATTTCTCTATGAATATAATCATCATACTTTCAATCAAGATGATTTAAGTCCATTTCTAAGCTCATTTTCATCGATACCCTTACATTCGGACATTTCGCTTTCATTTCCAACAAAAAGTCACATGACAACACGCTGAGGATTCTCGGACTAATAAGACAATCAAATATAAGTAGGGGATAGCTTGACCCCATGGACTTCAGGTTTGCACTTTTAAAGATCACTAAATAAAAGGTGAAAATACTGGACAGAATTTCTTTGGATGGATTAAGAATAATTTTAATTTTTCATGAGGATCGAAATGATTATAATTGGGAATTTAGTTGCCATAAAATTAATGAAGGACAATCTAATGTTATCACTAATTTTGCAATAAAAAAATCCTTCAAAGACAGAAATGGCAGGATTACGTTAAACAGGAAGTAGGTGAGTGACAGACCTGAAATCGAATCCCACGTTATGGGAGGCCATGCTGATGCTGCATTACAAATTTCAAGAGAATGTGACTAGTGGTTGCTGAGAAAACTGTTATGGCAATTTTTTCCCCACCCGCCCAACATTCACCATATTATAACCCAGATTTTCACTCCATGAAATCCGGCCAAAAATTAAATTAATGGTTCACAGTTGTTTGAATGATGTTTAACACCACTTTCAGCAAATTTTCAGCAATATCATGGCGTCCAGTTTTTATTCGGGGAGGAAGCTTGAGTAACTAGAAAAAATGCCTGACTTTTAGTAGAAAAATTTGGAAACCAATTTCCATGTTCCATTTATTTGTTTTTTTGTAAAAAATGTGTTTTGACATTCCTTAAAATAAATACACGTACATACTGCTGTCATACCTCTATAGCTGAATTAAAACACAATAATTTTTTTTTCTTACCTTATATTTATACTATAAAAACTAAGCCCAGTATTCTCTGCAGTATTATTCAGATTAATCTCCTTCCGGTGTGTTAATTGCAAGACCCAATCAAAAACATTTCAGAAAGGAGTATCCCTGTTAAATATATCTCCAGTTTTGCTGGTAAGTCTCTAACACTACTTAACCATGAGTAGATCTCTTCTGCTTAATCAAACTGCTATTTTTTAGTGCCCAAGCATACAACAGTACAATTAAGACTCGTCATTTGGAAGATTTCACTCCATGCAGAGATGTGACCTATACGCTTAAAATTACTCAAGATGTTTTTCTTTCATGGCAAGTAGGCCAGTACCATAGATGACTTACCAAAGAGGATACCTCTTTTGCTTGTTCTAAATCCCATGTTTTTACTGTGTGATCCCAAGATGAGGTACAGACTTGATTCGTGTCTATCCATTCTACTGCTGAAATCCCTTCATTATGACCAGACAAAGTAAGAATTGGAACCTACAAACATATTAAGAGGTTTATTTAAATGAATTGTACCAATTTAATATCAGATGCACTCAAGTGTATCATTGTGACATCATTATGTTCTCAGTCCATTGTTGGGCCTCAGAGGTCAAATAGTTCAAGTAGTAAGTCATTCACTATTCATCACAACTAAGTCAACACTGAGGTTGTGCTCAACTGCTACCTTAACTTGTAAATATAGCCAATTATCATGCCAAAATGTGGCATTTTTCACTGGGTACTCCAGCTTCCCGCTCCTGCTGCAGGATGCCACAAAAACACCATGTTTTACTCCATATTTAAGCAATATTTGCTGTAAATTGTACAAATGTAGATTTCTTAATCTAAGGGATTTGTTGTTTGTCTGTCAAACAAGGTTTATTGTACCTACAGCTGTATGTTGATGTTATCTCTTCAGAAGTTCTATGGCCAACACCATGACTTAATTGATCATAATTGGAAATCCATCCTTCAAACACTATAAGACATCTCTGCGGAGTCTTTAGTAGAATTTCCTATTCTTGATTTGACTTTTTCTTAGATATAACATTGAGTAACTGTATATGTGTCTAATTAGAAGCAGGCACTGCTCAATCATCGTGAGCACCAGAGTGCACCCATGGTTTTTATTAGATCTGGGTTACTCACTTCTTATTTTGGGAATTTTTGATTTTTTTTTGTTGTGTTGAATATATTTGTCTGCATATCAGTTCTTTTGTTCTTTGGGTCTGATTAACTAGTTTAAGAATTTGACAAGAAAGGAAAGGTTTAGATTGATGTTAAATATAATTTTCAATTCTGCTTAATGTTATATATAAATAAATAATAAATACAAAAGATTGTACATACATGTAACTATGGGTTATTCTATTTAAAAATACTTTTCGCACCCACAGAAGACACTTTCGAATCACTAAAAAATCAATACTGGACAAATCTTATATTAGGAAGAAACTACAATATCATTTTTCTTTATCAACAAATTCAAACGAAAAATATTATCTGCCTCATACCCTAGTCTGTACTTTTTTCCTAGATATTTTTCTTTTCTTCTGTGGTTTTGGGTCATCTTCATCTTCTTCATATTCATCAAAACCTTCACATTCTACAAAATATCCAATGAAAACTAATGTTATATGTATAAAGAATTAAATTTTTTGAAATTGGACCATTTCAAAGAAATAACTGAATAAAGCTTCCGACAGTATATAACATGCCCCTACACTATGGTGTAGGTACCATGATTCAATATAAACCACAATTAGTGCAAACTTTACTCTGCTGATCACACCACAATTTAATTTCAAACATTTTTATCAACATGATTTAAAATCTTGGACAAATAAAATGACTGCTTAATACATTAGAACTTGAACACTTGAACTTGAAAGGGTCATTAACAACAGTTAGATCTGTCTGATTTTCAAACCATCAAAATGGACAATTTCTGGAATTTTATCTGTTCAATACAATATCATTTATTTTAGCTTTGTGGTAAAAAGTTACTTCACCATGCACAGTTGTTTCTTGCACTAAAATCCTTTTAAATAAATTATTCTCTGCTTGTACAGGTTTCCAAACCCAATCTAATTAAAATGAAATCTTTCACAAGCTCCCCATTACAGGTCATCTCAGATTGAACTTCAGATATAAATATTATCCAATGAAAAATTTGGGTATCCCCAAAAAATTAACCAATCAAATGTAAGCTCTTATCTTAACTTTGGGTTTACTGATGAAAAGGGTACAGTAATACCAGAGAGATTCTGAATAATGACAGAGGATTCCCCAACATTAAAGGTTGGTGAACACAGTTTTTGATTGGTCAAAACAGAAGTTCAACCTTAGATGACCTGTAACGGGATGTTGTTGGATCTTTACAGCGACAATAAAAAAAGGGGGAGCTAGTGAAAGATTTAATTTTAATTAGATTGGGTTTCCAACCAAACTAATTTTATAGATTTATTTTAATGATATATCAAGTCTAAAATGGGACCATCACCCGAAACCCACGTCCGGTCGTGGTCACGCTTTGCTATCACCTACCGACAGTGGGCACACTTGTAGATATTTTCTTAGTTTTTATGAATATTTAATGTCCTATTTTGATTGGTCCCTTGTACTTCCAACAAAGTGTCTAATCAAAACAGTTTTATCCAATAAACGTCGTTCCAACTGGCTATTAAATTTAATATTCACGAAAACAAGAAAATATCTACAAGTGTGCCCATGGTCGGCAAGTGGTAGCAAAGTGAGAACGCGACCTAACATGGGTTTCCGATGATGAAATGGGACTAATGTCATGCATATATCTTGTTTTTTTATACCAACTTGCTGTGTGTATTATAGCAGGAAAAATTGGCAATTCCCTTCAAATAGGAAGGATTAGCACATGTTACCCGTCATAACTGAACTTACAATTCCAATTATACTTGATTATTTTAATGTTCGCTAACTTTCTTTGAGCAATATGAGAAATAGTTATTAAAACCAAAAATAAACAGGAAATGCAACAGATCAATTGTAAGAAAATTTGGAATGCAACAGCAACATTATGGAGTGTAAGATTGTGACATGTATGACAAATAAGTAGATCTGACTAATTACCAATTGAGGCCCCTTAATTATTATAGTGTTTCTAAAAAGTTTGTATTTCTCAGTCTGGAATTATCTAAAGCCGCGCAAGCTCCAGTTCCACACATTTTTTTCTATATCAGCTAATTAAGTACATAATAATCAATATGTCACATGGTGTTTGGCAGGGAAAAGTTCTTATTTTAGAAGATGTATTTGGAGGATACTCTGTATCTGGTATCAGAAGAAACTACATGTACCATATAAGTGTTATTTTTCATATGGGGAAAATTTAGCGTTCTTTTTAAAAAACTGTGTGAGTTTATTTTGGCATAATTTTATTTTTGCAGTCAGTAATCATAATGAACAATTCTATCATTTGTCCTGATATTTTATGTGCGTTTTTATTTTTTTGCGTTCCAACTTTTACCGCGAAAAAAACCACATATATGGTATTACTACACTGTATTACTGTTCTACGTGACAAGTTACCTGCAGACCATAATTTTAACATTTTATCCCAAGAGCCACTGCAAAACTGAAAAAAAAGAGAAGAAACAATTCTATGTTTATAGGTTTATATGAGAATATGATGCCCACCTTCCAGACAAAAAATATGTCTTTAAATAATCTTTGTTGATAAGTTTTAATTTGGCATACCTAACAGTTACAGGTACCATTGCATTTCAAAGAGAATTCTGATATTTACATTAACATTTTGATGAACCAATTTAATCAGTTTTATGCTAATTTTACCAATTTCATTTTCAATTGAATTATTCTGCTTCAGCTGACCTCAGATGTTAACAACACACAATGAACACACAAAACATCTACAAAAAGTTATTTTACCCTCTGTCTGGATTTATCTAAAGCCACACAGTCCACGCTGCCTGCATGTCCACGACAAGCTGCTAAACAGTCAACAGAATTTGCTTTAGAATCCCACTGCCATATATGGATTGTTTGGTCATGTGATCCCGACATAAAAGTTTTCACAGGAGATTCATCTGAAAACCATAAAAAATTTGATGGTACAAGAATAACAAAAAAAACCCCATTCAAGTGAAGTGGTACATCACACTGAAAAAAACTGATAATGTCTGACAAGCACGAATTTTATTTAATTTTCGTGGATACCAATTTTTCACTTCTTACAAAAACATTGTTGTGATGATGTGTAATAATGTGGTTTAACCAATGCCTGTACTCCAACGTTGTATTTCATTAAGTTCTAAAATTCTTTATTTGCACTTCACTACAAATCCATAAAAATGTGATTGATTGATTGATACATAATGTAATTTACCCAATGAATAATAAAGAAGCCGCAATATACACAGTGCCCCTTTGTCACAAAACTGCTTGCCCCTGCTCTTTTTAATTTCTAGAAGAAGCACTGTGAACCAGACTCTTACCTTGCATAGCTCACAATGGGAACATCTCAGATATGAGTGATCTGCATTTTTAGCTTTTTTCAGCCATTATCAAATAATATATCAAGTCATTTTTTGACATTTCCATCTATTCAATTGAATGGGTGGTCAGTGTTTACTTTGCTAATTGTTACTGATGACATTGGATTGCAAACAAATACCTTTCTATCTAAACATTGTCAGAAGGATTTTTTTGCATTGTCAGTGAATTTGAGTTTTAAGAATAAGACCAAAATCATCTAATTTTTTAGTTCTGCTCTGATATTATCTGAAGAGTTGAATAATTAAAGGGTAATCTATTTCCTCATTCTAAAGGTGCTATGTAAACAGACTAACCGTAATACATTTAGACAGATTTTTGGTCCATATCCATTCCCTTACTTTCCGACAAAAATGCAGAAATATCCGAGGTGATCCAATTGCCTTGGTCAATGTAAATATAATTAGTTCTTTTTATTAGTCTTTAAACATTAAGTGTATGTCTGATTAAACAACTTTACATTAATAACTGTATCACAATTATTATCAGAAAACATGATTAGAAAAGAATCTCATTTCAACCATATCTAAACAAAGCTTCGTACCTTCAGATATCCACTGGACACATTTGACAGGTGCAGAATGACCGGGAATGGTCAAAAAGGCATTACCAGTTACTGACCACAACCGTACTGTGTTGTCATAGCAACCTGATAATATACTGCAAACAGAAAATATGATCAAAATTTAAATTAGATTCAGTTTTCCTTCAGGGCCTCGGTGGCCAAGTGGTTAAGTTGTTAGACTACTGATCACCTGGTCTGTCAACACAGAGATTGTGGGGTTGAGTCTCCCTGTGGAAAAAGTGCACTGGACTCCAACCTTACTTAACAAGTATTACTCGTTTTTCTATGAAAGGTTGGGGGTTTTCTTCTGGAACTCTGACTTCCTCTCCAATAAAAACTGGACGCCATGATTTAACTGAAAAATTGCTGGAAAAGGCCTTAAACATCATTCAAACAAACAAACAAATAAGTTTTTCTTCATTCTACTTTCAGTTAGTTTTGCAGCTTAAAGTTAATCAGAAGTGTTATCATTGAAACATATTTTATTTAGAATAATAACTGAAAAGGATTGGATAGCAGACCACAGGCCTATAAATATCCTCTCCAATGAACAGAGCTGCAAGATATGACAATATTAACATGTACATGTAAATACAATATAAAGTAGTAAATTAAGAGTAGAATAAAGAAGCTAACCATTTTAAAGATGGTTACAGGCAGGTTATGTGTCCATAGAAGAATAGATAATTCTACTAAATTCTAGAAATTTCTCCTGTTTACCAAATATTTAGTTTAAACTATATACATGTATCTAATTTTCTAATAATTACAAGTTTTGTCACCTATGTAGGATGATGGTACAAGAAATAGATTTTGATATCCATGTTATCCGATTGAAAAAAGGTGTACCTTTAAATCAAAAGGGGAAATAACACATTTTCTTGTTGTGGCTGCAATCAAAGGATATTTGACTTAGTCTTGTTTGGATATCATGACATGTATACCTTATATGTTTGTTTGTTCGATGGTGTTTAACACAACTTTCAGCAATTTTTCAGCTATATCATGGTGTCCAGTTTATAAGTATAGTGCACCCCAATACCAAATCCCTTCAATTTTTTAGTGGATTCTTAAATTTTAATTGTCTGTGAAAAATTCACCAATTACAATGTTGATACAAATGTATTGATGAATAAGTATAGTCATCAAAAGATTTATCTAGAAATTATTCTGGTTCTGATGCTTGTAATCTACTTACAAATTCTGACATCCCTGTAGACAACTAACCCAGTCATCATGTACCAGAGAATCTTCAGGTTCTGATGCTTGTAATCTACTCACCAGTTCTGACATCCCTGTAGACAACTAACCCAGTCATCATGTACCAGAGAATCTTCACATTCTGATGCTTGTAATCTACTCACCAGTTCTGACATCCCTGTAGACAACTAACCCAGTCATCATGTACCAGAGAATCTTCAGGTTCTGATGCTTGTAATCTACTCACCAGTTCTGACATCCCTGTAGACAACTAACCCAGTCATCATGTACCAGAGAATCTTCAGGTTCTGATGCTTGTAATCTACTCACCAGTTCTGACATCCCTGTAGACAACTAACCCAGTCATCATGTACTAGAGAATCTTCGGGTTCTGGTGCTTGTAATCTTTCAACATATTCTATGTCTACCAAAGATTCCTTACAGAAAAGAGATAATTACTTACTCAAGGGATAATTTATTTGATTGTTTAAATGATGCCAATAAAAAAACTTTATAAACAATGTTATTGTAGACAGATAGGAAACACATAAATGTTACATTTCTACCGCAGGTCGGGGGTTTTCTCCTGGTACTACGGCTTCTACCCCCCAATAAAAACTGGACGCCATGATATAGCTGAAAAATTGCTGAAAGTGGCGTTAAACACCATTCAAACAAATCAAAAAAACATAAATGTTACATGTTTATACTGATCACTTAGAACATGAACTGTAAATATTACTGAACCACTGCACATTTTTATTATGGTTTTCTTAGCTTTTATTTCAATTATTTTAACTGATGTACAGCTTCTGAAGTTTGTTTACTGTTTGATGGTCACTATAAAAGTACTAATTTTTTCAAAAACATGGTGGGCCAAATAACCAGTGCTGTATTCTCATACACCAGGATATATGTCAATATTTAATGACGTTTTTGTCATATTTAAAACAATTCCAGCAGATCTGACAGTCAAATTATTAAGGGCTTTTCCAGAAAAAAATGTACAGGGGGGCGAGAACGCAGCTCAAAAAATGGGGTACCACCACTAAAATTTTAATTTTTTTAGAGGCACAACCTAGAAAATGTTTTAATGGAAAGTACCCCCCACCTATAAAATAAAATTGATATATCAATATGATTATTATACACCCCCCCCTTGTTTGGGGGGGTATATAGGAATCACCCTGTCTGTCTGTCCGTCTGTCCACATCCCTTGTAAGCGCAACTCCTACTAAACCGCTTGATGAAATTTAATAAAAAACAGCATAAAGGAAGTACATTATATGTAGATGTGCATGAAGGATTTTTATTGACCTCGGATATCATTAATGGGAGATAACTGGACTTGAAAGCAAAGCTTTGTGAATTTGTATACACTGCAGCCGTAAGACGTATTATAGTTTCAAATATGCTGTCTGTTGATATATGTTTTTGGCATTTAATAACTCATATTACACCTAGAGTGACAAAGCCCCCCTACCCCGCTTTTCACGCACACACACCCACCCCCACTTTTAAGAGGGTAAACCTACGGAATGAAAAATTCATATATTTATAATGTCATAATGTTCATATTGAATTCCAACAATCACACAGTTTAATGATGCCTATAATTCTATAACCAACCATTTCATATACTGTGGCCTCCAAAACTTCTAGTTGAATTAAGATTTGTTTCAGTTTGTCCATACATGTGAGTTACTTTACACAACCGATGAATTTAAATAATTCTGCTTGCATCAAAATAACTTCAAGTTGTTAATATTTCTGACATTTATTGCTGTGATGTTAATTTTTTATCATTACTTTGCAACTTACTGCTGTTTAAAACAAGTGAGGGTCTTTATTATTTATAACTGAAACTGTTTTACATGTATATCTACATTTTGACTACCAAATAAAGTTAAATGTAAGTTGGTTTTTTTCATAAAATTAAGATGGTAAGAAACTTTTCGATTACTAAAATTTGTATTATTTTGTATTTCTGTTATTTTTTTTTTATATATAATTTTGTATTTTACTTGACCCATGGTCAGTGTAAAAAGCATAGGGTCTTTAATGCTAAAACAAAAAAACATTTTGTCCTTTACTTTTACATTGTTTTCTAATGGCAGACAAGAATATTTGTCGACATGGTTTAATATTCCTGAATTGAAGGTTTGTTCAGGTCTTGATTATATATATGTATATATTGAACAATTATGTTGATTTGGGATTTCTATTTTATATTTTAATGATTGTTATGATTATACCACACTTTTTTCTCTAATGCACACACAGCTCCAAAAATTTACCATTACATTGCAACAAATGTATTTCAGCCTCCCCCACTTTTTGTAAAAAAAGCTAAAATTTGTTCAAAGCTGCTTTGAGACCCACAAATCACACAAAAGACGCAATACTATTATATATTATATATTTAATAAGTACTGATGCATTATCTTATTCTACTTTGGCAGACTGATGCTAAATATTTTCCGAAGCGTACGTCGAGTTGCTTCCAACACCCCCTTTTCGGCATTTTGTCACCGAAAAAGCTGACACAAATTTGTTCCCGGTGGTTTTGAAAGCTGAAAATTGGAATGAAGACGTAATAGTATAATTTATTTAATAATTTATAGGCCGCGAATTGTCACCATTCCTATTTATATTTTTAATTTAGAGTTTTCTGTCCGCCGAGTTCAGATCAAAACATGCCACTTAAAACGGCATTTTAACCTGGTAAATTATAACTATACAGTACGAAATTTCTATAAATGACAGGTAATTGTCTTAGGAGTTTGCTGTATTTCATTTTATTGCTGTATGTTGCGGCAGTGCTCCGTATGATAACGAAAACTGAGACGCTATCACGCTTACAAAAAACCGACAAAATGTTGACCTTTAGTCACTGCCATGTGGTGCGTGTTGCATTTCGGTATACTCGGGCTTTTAAAACATCTGGTTAATGAGAGAGCAGAGCAATATAGAAAATCTGCAACCAGTCCCATTCGTAACTTTCGGGCGTAAACCATTCATAAGTTTATGATGATCGGTTATTCCCCTTCATCCATTCCGACAAAATCGTCAGTCAAAAATCGTGCAGACGTGGTCGAAAGCACCGCCTTAACAGAAAAACGCAGACAACTGCGGTTATTTTTATAAGAACCTACCTACACCCACCAAAATAGAAATACCCACAACCCCCCCCCCCCCCCCACCCCCAACCAATTTCTGTAAATGTATTCATGTCAAGATAGAGTTTGTTTGCTTGAATTATGTTTAATGCCAAATTCATCAGTTTTTTTATGGCATAATAGAGTTTTATTGGGGGGAGGAAGCTGGAGTACCTTTGGAAGTCCCCAATCTTTGGTAGGAAATCTGACAATCTAAGATTGGAATCAATCACACCCTGCCTGCTGTGGGACTCGAATATGAAGCTTCAGTGTTGACAGGCATGTGGTGAAAAGTAAATAACAAACTTTACTACTCGGACACTGAGGCCCCTGTTAGTATAGTGAGCAGTCTTGACAAATGACAAGCATTTTACCATTTCTTGACATATTATGACAAGAATAAATGTGTTTTTATGTGTCTACTTTGTACTAGACCAACACAAGGAGTAGGATTTTATAGTCACAGCACACTGAAATAACTGGATAAATTACCCCACCCCCAGGAGATCATTTGAACTATTAGCTAGCTTGTGCATAGTCTATACCAATCCTATCGTAATATCAATCTCACAAACTTGCAGTTCATAGAAAATGCATATCAATTATGAAGGTTATACGTTTCTAGTCCAAAGCTGAATGAAAATAACTCACAATTCACTGGCTTTTAACTTTTCATATCTGTTCAAAGTGAGAACCAAGGACATTTATCACCAATGATTGTTCTTTCCAATCTGGTTTTACAACACTTCCATCAAACTTTTCTGCCATATCATGGCATCCAGTTGTTACTGGGGGAGGAAGGCAGATCAAATACCCGAAATAAACATCTAGACAAAAAGGGTACTTCCAGTAAGGTTTTTCCTCAATACTTACTGTTGATATGCCTTTGTTTTCAAGATGTTTGTCTAAAGTAAGCCTAAGAAATTCACCATCAATTAAAAAATCAAATTCTACATCAGCAGTCTCACCTACACCATCTGCAAATACAAGATTTCATAGTACTTTAAATTGCTGTGAGAGTAAAGTATATGTCCGATATTATTTATAATATTGCCCTATTGTACATTGCCAGAAAATATATAAAATGTATGTGTACAAACCTTAGAAACTGGAAAAAATGTTGGGTAATGTCTACTATAAATATTGTTTTTTACCCTGTAAAAATAAAATACATTTTAATGCATGCATCAAAATAGCTTGAACAAAGAGCATTTCAAGCCAATTTATGGGTTGCAAATTTTGAAATGTATTCTAGTGATAACATGACATCACAAACAAATACCATATTCTATTGGCCAAACAGGCTTACAGCAATACTAGTAGAAATATGTACCAGTATTATTGCTAGCTTGCTAATGTATGTTCTAGAGTGCCCGTGTATGTTAGGCCACAAAGAACTATTTCCAATTGTCTTCCGTCTTTTATATTTATATTTTTACTTCATTTTAATCACTGCAGATGTTCTACATTCACACTTATGCACATAAATATGAATGAAATGGGAACGACATCATTGTCTGTTGATGTTATTGTCAACGTGACTTGCCCTGCTGATACTGATACTACTTGCTGCACATAAAACAACAATCAACCAATATGTTTCAAAATTTTTCAGCTAAAGCAAGGGTGTCTGTTTTTATTTGAGATGAACCTTTCCCTCCTTTGGCAGAAGTGCTTGTTATACTTATCAATTAAGGCTATAGTTGAGCCTGTAGTCAGTCTCAAATTCACAGCTCTGGTGTTGATTTGCAGAATATCAATAGTATGAAGTATACCTACACCAACACAACACTAAGTTAAACAAAGTAAATCTGGCACAACTACTAAATTTCTTACAAACCTTTTATTAGGCTATTTATCAATGAACTAAGGTCCTTTGTACCGACTTGCGTGGGAACAGAAAAAGGTGTTGATGGTACTGAGTATCTGAAATAAAAAAATTAATGACACAAAACAACATCTTGATTTTAAAAGTGAAGTAATTCAATCACTACAAACACCAAAACCTTAATTCCCGCAGAAAACCTTAATCTCCGGTGGAAAACCTTAATTTTTTAAGGAGTCCCGATAAAATTAAGTGTTGGTTTTTTAAATTAAGGTTGTCCCCTGGAAATTAAGGTTTTCCCTCGGAGATTAAGGTTTTCCCGCGGAGATTAAGGTTTTTTGTTGATTGGACCCCTGGGTCGGTTTTAAGCCCTCTGGCATTGTTGTTGATAACGATCATCAGTTACTCTGCATATACTGTTCTGTAGATGTATGACAATGGTTATAAATCTATATATTTATGTATAAAATTAATTCTTGTCGAAAATAAATATGTACGAAAATCCCAATATAAATTATGAATGAACGTTAATGCATAAATTTCTATCAACCTTATTTCAGAAAAGGCGTGTATTTAAAAATTATTACTATACAAATTATTAAAATATAATTTTTCAAGTTACCGTTAAGTTATTATTTTTCCATTTGAAGATAGGTAGGTAAGAAATATAGAGCAATCAATACACGGACCGAACTTGCAATACACATCCGTCATACTGTTTTGTTTACCTGTACAAAAATGAAAGGAATAAAGGACGGATCTTATCTTGGCTATATCTGTATCTGTTTGGGTTATGTTGTAGTATCCAATACTGTCTTTTATACAACGGATATTTAATTATTTTATTAAATTAATTTTTTTATTCGCAGGTTTATGGTAAGTTTATGGTATTCATATTATTGTTCAAAAAATCTAACATGTTGTTTCTTTTGCATTTTTAACCTTTCGTTGTTTTAGCTTTATATTTTTATACATTTTTATTATTTAAACTTGTTATTATTACGTTGGGTTTCTAATGATTTTGTTTGTTATAAATGTTGATTTTATTTGTTTAATTGGAATGATGTTAATTTAAAAAAAATTAAACCTGTTATTTGTTTTGCATTCATAACAAGTTCTTAGTTTTTACGTTATAAACATTTCTTTTTTGTTATATTTTAATTTTCTCAGAAATTTATTTTCAATGAAAAGCACGTTTTCGCCGTTTTCTGTTATTTTCTATTCAGCTTTTAATTGTTTCAATTTATAAGTTTGGTATTAAGGTTGTGCAAAATTTTTGAATTTTTTGTTTTTCTTGAACTGAAGTTAGCTAATCGATACTAATTTATTTAAAATTATTTCAACGCTTGAGACAAAAATGAATACATGACGCCATTAACCTTAATGAAATCCCATACTCAGCTATTATGCCTTTCCGTCGAATATCAGCGGAAAACTCAAAGAATAATTGACTAATTAGAATATTATTCAAACATCAATTTGACAGTAATTTCCAAATTGTAAATGTTAACATTTCTTCGTTTTTAGCTTCATGCAATTTTTTTTCTTTTTTTTATTTTATATTTTATTTATGAATGTGTTCGTGGTTTTAAGTAATTTAATTGCTTTATTATTATTATTAGAGAGGCAAATCAATTTAAATATTCTATTTGCAAACACTTGAATAATTAATAAAGTAGGAATTTTTGTACAATTCTTTTGATATAGCATCCGAAAAATTTAACGTTTATATATTATTTTTATTTTTTTGTATCATTGCATATCTGTTTGTCTTATTTATTGTGATGTTCAGTTTTCTTTTTTTAAAAATACACAAAACATGAAATACATATTAGATCATTTATTAACAAGTATAAAAACAAAATGGTATATGCACTAAGGTTCCTCTTGTGTCGAAAACACCTTGTGCAAATTAAAAACAAATTACATCAGAATAAAAAACTGTAATACATGATTCATATACATTAACTATTAAGATGGAACCCACAAAACTTTATTATCATACATATGTACAAGTGGTGCAGACAGTCTGTTCAGTGGTGTAACTTTGTTTGCTGTAATTTGAGGTACAGAAACATAGTAACAGCCACTGTCCACACATCTGTTTGGTTTACCAAACAGATTTAAGAATACAAGTTCATGCTTGACATCATTAATTAGCGCAAAGAAGAAAAACGTTATCTTCGCCAGGCATCCATCTATTAGACACTACACATGCTTTTTCCCGTTGTTCTTCTTTCTCTATACTATCATCTCATATCATGAAGATAGATTGTAATATGATCGACATGTGTTAATTTGTTTTTTTTTCCAGTTGCAAGAATTCGAACAATTAAAAAGAAATAATATACATCTAATTATTTTAAAATACAGTTGCATCACAATCGTGATCACAATGCCCACTATAGGTATTGCTCTGACGACCAAATATTGAATAACATTCAACATGCGCGGATTCAAAAAGGTGGAAGTTATTTATTTTATTTTTTAATAATTGTACAATTCATAGAACAGCATTGAGAATCGTTCTTGAATACATAAAACCATAGATATATGCACGGAAACTGGTGGCATGATACATAATGTCTTTGTGGTAAAAACGTACAATATAAATTCTCTTTCAACATATAGCTACTCCAAATTGGAAGAAATGGTACCGTGGATCAAATTTACGGTAAAGCTGTTCAAACTGCACATTGTTATGCTAGCTGTGTTCTTTGAAAGCGATATATTGCTGATTTTGTTGAAACCCGTCTGTATACGCGGTTAACGGAGACACATCCGAATTGAATGTTAGATCGATCTGTACAAACATCTAACAACCTCATCAGGTGAGGTGATGCATTCTGGACTCCTTTTTATCACGGTGCCTTGTGGACGCTGATTCAGCCCCGATCCACCAATAATGTGCTACAATAAATAATATATGTAGTGGAACAATAACTACAGGGGCCTCGGTGGCCGAGTGGTCAAGGTAGTTCGTCTACTGTTGATCACGTGGTCTGTCAACACTGAGATTGCGGGTTCGATTCTCACTGCAGGCAGGGTACACTCGACTCCAATCTTAATTGACAAGGATTGCCAGTTTTCCTACCGCAGGTCGGGGGTTTTCTCCGGGTACTCCGGCTTCCTCCCCCAGTAAAAACTGGTCGCCATAATATAGCTGAAAGTGGCGTTAAACACCATCAAACAAACAAACAAACAATAACTACATAACAAATTATTTATGCACAATCTAACAAGACATATAGTCCAATATTGTATTATTAATAGATAATGTACACAATATTTCTTCCGCAGTACAATACTGCACAAAAAATGATGTGCTCTGTTGGAGTCCAAGGCATGCATTTTTCTGAAGGTTCTGAAAAAAACATAATAATTTGTATAACTTCATACTGGCGGGCAGGGGTACAAATGATGCACAATATGAATTCATACTTCCCATTCTCGCCTACAGGATTTATAGAGAATAAGGCCCAGATTAGTTACTTTTCTATGAGGACATTTTGTTTTAAATTACTTTGCCTTATTAATTCTTAATACAATAGAAGATATAAATATATACATATCTTTATACTTTATAAAGATATAACAATATTATTTACGATACTTAAGCATTAGCTATTTAATTATACCAAACCGGAGCTTCTTAAATTACGATGTAAAATAAAACAGTATAAATGTGTTTTAAATGATTTAAAATGAATGTATTATTGCTTATAAATTGTAAATTGAAACAATTTAAAGCTTAATAGAAAATAACAGGAAACGGCGAAAACGTGCTTTTCATTGAAAATAAATTTCTCTTAAATTAAAATATAACAAAAACTAAAAGTTTATAAAGTAAAAACTCATAACTAATAACACGTTTAATTTTTTGTTAACAATTACCATAATTCGATTTAAAGAAATAAAAAAAATCATTAGAAACCCAACGTAATAATAACAAGTTTAAATAATAAAAATGTATAAAAATATAAAGCTAACACAACGAAAGGTTAAAAATGCAAAAGAAACAACATGTTAGATTTTTTGAACAATAATATGAATACCATAAACTTACCATAAACCTGCGAATAAAAAAAAATTAATTTAATAAAATAATTAAATATCTGTTGTATAAAAGACAGTATTGGATACTACAACGTAACCTAAACAGATACAGATATAGCCAAGATAAGATCCGTCCTTTATTCCTTTCATTTTTGTACAGGTAAACAAAACAGTATGGCGGATGTGTATTGCAAGTTCGGTCCGTGTATTGATTGCTCTATATTTCTTACCTACCTATCTTCAAATGGAAAAATAATAACTTAACGGTAACTTGAAAAATTATATTTTAATAATTTGTATAGTAATAATTTTTAAATACACGCCTTTTCTGAAATAAGGTTGATAGAAAATGCATTCACGTTCATTCGGATTTTCGTACATATTTATTTTCGACAAGAATTAATTTTATACATAAATATATAGATTTATAACCATTGTCATACATCTACAGAACAATATATGCAGAGTAACTGATGATCGTTATCAACAACAATGCCAGAGGGCTTAAAACCGACCCAGGGGTCCAATCAACAAAAAACCTTAATCTCCGCGGGAAAACCTTAATCTCCGCGGGAAAACCTTAATCTCCGAGGGAAAACCTTAATTTCCAGGGGACAACCTTAATTTAAAAAACCAACACTTAATTTTATCGGGACTCCTTAAAAAATTAAGGTTTTCCACCGGAGATTAAGGTTTTCTGCGGGAATTAAGGTTTTGGTGTTTGTAGTGAATTACTGTGGCAAATTTCAGCAAAAATACCATGTGGAAATACACAAGGCCTGGGGAAATGAGAATAAGACTTTGTGATCACTACGGTCTCATACAAGGAATAGTCTTTTTTGTCAGTGAGGAAGAACTGTAAGACAGTTTTGAACAGCATCCACATAAATTTTTATTACAATGTGGGTTTCTAAACTATAAATAAGATTTACACATCATGGTAAGTTGGTTCGGTCTTAAAAGTAATCTTGAACTTTTTCGTTAACATAGGTCCTCAATAATAGCTTATCAGTAATAGAGTGATTAAATAATTACTGCGGTTGCTTTGTAAAGAATCGAGCTTGAATGTGTGGCGTGTTGTCGTTTGTTTCCATAATTTTGTTTGGGTTTAAACTGTCTGCATGTGCTTTTTTTGTCTCGCATTCGGATCTATTCTAAATCATGATAAAATCCGAGATGTCTTGAACGTATATTACCGTTTTGATGCTAATTAACTTAGGATAGCTGATAGCTAACACAATAAGGGACAATTTTTCGTTTGCTTATGAATATAATATTCTGTTGTATCCCATTAACATCCTCTATAAGTTTTCTTTTGAATAGATATGCATACGAATGAATTATAAATTTAGGTATTTGAAATGGTTCATTAGAAAACAAAGTACTTTGGAAAATTACATATTGAAAAAAACAATAGTGAACTTTCAAGAAGCATAAAATGGCAAGAAACATTCTGCTACAGTGAATTATAATCCATACTTTAAGTCTCATATCATATGTCTAAAACTACTGTAAAAAAGGGATCCAAGTGTTTAGAAAAAAGGAACTTGAATAACGTGTGTTTCATGCTATACGGATAGTTGCAAATAGATTTGATAAAATAGGGTGCAGGTCAACTCGTACCTCTACCAACTCGTACCTTTGCATTTTTATATAGTAAATTTAGAATGTACTAAATTAGTCCTAAATAAAAATATATATTGTATATTACATAAAAATATATTAAAATATTCGAAATCCTTTTATAATTATTTTGAAGTTTTTTTTTTGAAATATGAAGTCAATGCATATTTTTATTTGTATTTCAAATGTCAACAACCGTTATGAACAACTATCTTGAGGCTTGGGTACACGAACAGATTATGCTATTTAAACAATAAATTACAAAGAAAGGGATCCAATTGTCCTTTAATAACAACCGCTTAATTTTCGGTTTATTCGCGTTTCTCCAACATTGTCACTTCGACTAAAACAACAACAAATGTATACCTAATAATTTCAAATGTTAACTAAAAATATCGAATGCCGCAAGACTGTAAAAACTGATAAAGTTACAGCAAAGACAACAGCTATTTCCCATAAACCAATCACAGCTTGAAATTCAATGCGATGACAATATACAATCAAAGCGAAATTTATGATGATATATATATCATCATATATATATATATTGTGAATTTTAATTTGCCATGGACTCTTCGTGTGTAATATGTTCGCGTGCAGTTCGTATTTGCGAACAATATCCATTAATCATCAACACAATCTCCTGTTACTTTGGCATTTCATTGACTCACAGAACGTGGATTGGTACAGTCCGTAACAACATAGGCGTAGCAAGCGGTACGGCTGGTACGGTACCGACCGTACAACTGTAAATTGCTGTTTTTTTCTTGTAAATAAAAATTAAAAATAAATGATAGAATTTCGTAACATATACTTTTTAATTGTTGAAACGTATATGATAAATCTAATCGTTACGATCTCGAGTGCAATTTGGTAAGTGACTAATAATAGCACGTGGATTGTAAGTGTATTAGTAATGTTCAATAAATATGATAATAAATATTAAAAATTTATTTTTTTACTTTAACATAATTTCAGCCATTTTCAGATTCTGTCCTTTTTCGTTCTACCAAATAATGCAAAGGTACGAGTTTGTAGGGTACGAGTTGGTCGAGGTACGAGTTGACTAGGATTCGATTTGAACCGAGGATGTGAGATGGCCATTTTATTATTTGTTTTGTTTGTTTGTTTGTTTCATTCTGTCTTGATAAACTAACAATAATCATAATGATAATGATAGCCAGTACCCACTGAACATTACAAATACACTGTGATAATGATGTACTCGGCAAGCTGCACATTTTGGACCTTAATCCACATAATCCAGTAAGCTACTCCAGAACAGGAAAATATAATCAATAGTTAGTTATACTAGTCCCAGTCCAGAATAAATGAAATGTAAAATATCACAATTGATAAAAATCGGGTGAAGGACGGAAAATTTTTACTTTGTACTATATTTTTCAAAAACTACAGGAGGGTCAGTAAGCGTGTTGTTTTAGATCCGTTTTACTGCTGATCTAATTAAACAAGACGAATTAAGGCTAAATTCTATATTCACTAAATTCTACATCTAAATTCTACATAAAACAAAGGCAAAAGTCATCATCAAAATTTTCTATTAACATCAGCAAAGTTAAAAAATCTCTCTTTTTCCCCAGACTACACGTGCATTTTAAAGATAATCATCTTATGCATATTCATATCTGACCAAACTGACCACAACGGATAAGGAGGCGTGTCATTTACTAATGAATCAATTAATTACATGTCAATATACAGCTGCTACGATTTCACTAACCAGTATCAATATCATAATTATTACAGTTGCCAGCTATAGAATTATTCCGTGGTAAGGCTTTCAGCATTATAAAATGACAACGCGAGGACGTGCTGAGCAACTCTGTGCCCGAGTCTCAATCATATATATTTTTTTCTGTGTATCGAAGATCCTATCATTTCTACCTGTTTCTAAGGCTCGTACAAATAAATTTTATATTTTCTGACAATTTACAAATATTTTATATTTATGTATAGAGCGCACTGAGCAAAAACACATTTAGCTGATTATATTTCCGTATAAATGAAATTGATGCTGCGTGTATAAGAAAAAACGGTTATAAACCAAACGCAAAACATATAATTTTCAAGCAATCATTGATTCAAAGACATGAATTAAAAAAAACCGGATTGTTGACATTGATGACATTGATATAAATTCCTTTGCAAACGCAAAACTGAGGCACAACAGATAGAAATCAACAACTGACGAAAGTCGTAATTAGGTTCATTGAAATACCATGCAGATAAAACAAATTCATATATAAGAAATCTTTATTTATTGAAATAAACCTTTTTTATTACTTCTCTCTGGGACCATGATATAAGGGTTCACAGTGGTCGACACACGGAACTGCCCAGCGAGTCTCCAGGTTTCTATAAAGGGACGCCTTTTTTGCGAGTGGGGGTTGTCCAACACTTTATTTAGACTTTGATGGGAGCGTTCTCGGTAAGGGTTGTCAGGTCATAATACGGAAAGCCTTATTGATAAGATAAGGCTTTCCGTATTATGTATGACCTGGCAACCCTTCCCCTTTAAAGACCCCTTTTGTAACGGTCGATAAGTCAGGTAGGCTCGTTGTAGACGCCACTAAACGCTAAATTTCCGCTCAAATCGGCATTCATTTCTAGTGGAATGTTTGCCCTTTGGTGTATCTATCCAAAATTTCAATAATTGATTTATTGTTTGTTAACTTGTTCTTGTCCTCAAAATAGCTGAAATAATCCTCGCTGGATAAAGCAAACATCCGAATAATAAATCCACTTCTTTATAATTTTTCTCAATTTCACTGTGTTTATTATTTACCGGACTCTAAAGATCTCTTTACCAAAAAAAAACGTGACTTTTCCCAAAAAGCTTATGTAAATACAAATAATTAAAAAAAAAGAAAAAAACCAAGAAAATGAATATTTATAGCATACAATAGACAGGTGTATTCGTTCTAACTGCTTGTCAATTACAGCCAATAGATAAAGTGTTGTATTGATCTTTTTTATTAAGATTTTCTAATGTTTTACTGTTTTCTTGCATTTATCTTCGCTAGATGAAGATAAGAGTATGCGGATCGTAACATTTGGCTTCTCAAAGGCGTAGCATGACATTTGATATTGGTACGGCGAAATGCTAATCAGGGGCGAGGTGGTATTACGACAGGGGGTTACGGGGCCGCTTTAAAAGTCCCCGGAAGCTCTGAGGGTAAATGGTGCTAGCTAGCTCTTAATTTCAGGTCTTAAAAGATAGGTTTCGTGAGCAATATATTTTTTTAATTTCTGCAAATTATTGGTACGGCATGCCGTACCTGCAAAAGTTATTGCCGTACAGGCTGCTATGCTTCTCATTAAAATTTGCCTTGTCTGAAAATATTTGCGCGGACCTAGTCGAAGACACTCTATTTCAAATTTTGCCGCTATACATACTAATCTTTTGAGGTGAAGGTTGATTTCAACCAATTAGATTTTATTTTACATCTAGCTTTGGTAAAAGTAAAAAACAGACGGTGGGCGATGTCATCGATCAACTTCCGGAATAGAAGCCCTTTCTTCCTGAAGAGATTTTCTCGAATTTAAAATCCCTACTTGAGAAATGTAACACAATGAACCACTTACTAAGATGCAAAACATACTGTAGTCATGATCCTCAATTTAGTCAAAGTGAAAAACAGGCTCAAATCAGTTCACGAAGTTAAAGAAAGTATCAAGTTCTTCTGGTTTGACATTGTTACATCACAATATTTAGTTGACAGCTAAATACTTGTTTTAATTTAACAGATAAAAGTTGCCACATTGTAAATAAAATTGCTGACAACCACACTTATAATTCTTAGAAACCACTTATCTGTAAAACCCAAATTGAAACAAAGAACAATTTATCTTGCTGTATATTTATTTACAACAAAATGTCATTAGATGAAGATGACACAGATCTTGACTTCCCCATAACGAGATTAAGAGCATTATATGATTACTCGTACAAAGATGACGATGGTCACATGGTCTCTATGAAACAAGGAGATGAATACCACTTGATATCAAAGAGCGGCGATTGGTGGGAAGTTGTTAGAGATTCAGGGAGTACGGGAGAAATTACGTTTTATGTACCAGCTTCTTATGTAAGAATAATAGATGAAGATCAAAATTCACCTCGTTCGAACAATTCAGCTGAAGGTCATACAAACAATAATAATGAGAAACTTGCAAACACAGGAAGTAATGATATGACAATGGAGTTTACAGCTAGCATGGCTAGGTCAAATGACTACATTTCAAATGAAGTAGGAGTTACATTTGGAAAAGGACAAAGTTTAAAAAAAAAATCAGATTCAAGTGTTCCTACGTCTGTTGTTGCAGTGACTGCTGTTAAGGCACCTTACCGCCGAAGTTATTCAGATGATGGGGACTATGTCAACTTGGATAAATATAGAAATGATATGGGCTTAACTCCTGAGTTAGATGATGGAGAGTCAACTGAAAGTGTAAGTTTAATGACATTTAAACAAAGATTATATAGAATGCCTGCTTGTATACAAATGTAGATATGTTTTAGGTTTATTAACTGCTGAAAGTGGTGTTAAACACTTTTAAAACTAAGTAACAAATACACATTGAAGTCTAGTAATTGGTTCACTTGAAGAAATGTCTACTCATACCATTGCAAGCTCCTACAGAGCCTAAATTGTACTATATTAATATACATGTGTGTGCATCCAGGCTGATACACCTTTTGGAAATGTAAAATCTAGATTGATTGATTGGATGTCTGCTTTACGTCCAGCGAGCAGTATTTCAGCTATATTCAGGACGGTAAGAAGTTACATTATTTTTGATAAAACTGAATGAATCAAAACTGACTACCATTTGTATGATATAAACATGTGCTTTTATTACCAGGAATCGTAAAAAAAACCCCAAAGTTGTTAAATTGTATCACCCTAATATAAATACATATTATTATTTAGTAATTTCTCTTTATAAAGTGGGATTAATTAGAAAGTATATTGTCACGTTCTTGAGTTGTCTACATACACATGTCAAATTGTTCATTTTTACTTGTCTGAATTGTTGGCATATATGATGTAGGTCGGGGAGGGTACATAGTGATCCATTTAATTGGTTCAGTTCTGCCACATATTTTTTGTGTTTGTTTCAAGTCAGTTTTTTATGCCCATATATTTGTCACATATTTTTGTTTTGTATTTCATAATTTTTTTGTGATATGTTGTTCTGTCTTTTAGTTATTAATTGAATTCTGATGTTTGTTTTGTTTTGTTTTGAATGTTGTTTAACACCACTTTCAGCAATTTTTCAGCTATATCATGGCATCCAGTTTTTATGTTTGGTATTATAGATATTATCTCCTCTGTATATAAAGATGTACGTAGAGGATTTAAAGTAATATTCAGAAGACAATTCAAGAAAGCTTTGTATTTCTACTGAGATGTTAATGTCAACAAAAGAGCAATGTACATGTAAATGTCAAACAACATTTTATCCAATGATTAAAGTTCTAAATAAAATATAAATTGATTTGTTTTAAAGAAATTATTTTATGTCTGTACAAGAAATTGGCACAATGCAGAATTTAGAGCAGAATGTTAATTTCCTTGTTCAAGTGTAGTGCAGGGTTAAAGTCGATACAAATACGTTAAGAATACTTGCATTGACAATTACCGGTATATACAAGTAACAAGATTGAATTTGTACAAATGTATGCACTACGAGTTTGGATTGGTATCTTCATGATCTTACAATGTATGAGTTATCAATTCTTCAGGTTAACAAATTTTGGTGAAGTTAATTTGTTTCTTATGTACATTTACTACTGTAGTATCTACCCTTGAATTTTGATATGACCATCCCCTCTGTATTATTTTTTTAACTACATGTAGTATTTCATAAGGTTAAGTGTAATATTATTGAAGGAATATTTCGAACTTTTGAACAGGTTATTCAATTTAACATGGGTTTCGGGTCTGTTTATGCCTTATAACAGCACAGTGGTTAATGAATGTTGTGAACAGACCCAAACCAGGTTATCATGGTTATAGAGTATAACCTGTTCAAAAATTTGAAATAGTCCTTATAATTTACTTTTAATTTTAACTGTAAATCTTGACAATTTATTAGTAAAAACATCGATGACTTTATGGGACTAATTGAAATTTAACGGCATTAGAATAGGTCATGTGAACACAAGTTATGTCATATACAATGTAATATATGCAAGCGTTTGTTGTTCAGTCTGTGATTAATTTAATCACACTATAACCAAAAGTTTAAAATCATAATAAAGTATTAATGTATAGAATCAAAGGAAAGGTTTCATGTGAATTAATTTCTGTTTTAATTTTAGAAATTCTACATTTTAATTTTGAGAAACCTTGTACATAAAGAATAAATACAGCAGATGATTTTACGTTTTTATCAGTTGATTAAGGTAATTTGGTGTTGGAACAACAAACCCCCATGTTAATTAAAGAGCACCAAGTTTGATTATTGGCTACATGTACATGTAGTATGTGGATGTAAGTTCAAAGAAATAATATTATGTAAACAATGATGGACAGCTATAACATTAACTATATTTATCATGATGCTGAATTTTACAATGTAGGTACCACAAACAGAGACCGGTAATGTTAAAAAGGTAACACATAGTTGTTGTCAGTTATTTTGCATGAAAATAAACATTTTACCAGCAATTGAAAGAAATATTTTATATTTTTATACTAACATTTATTTGTTGCATTTTGTTAAAATACATTTTGTTTAATTACAGAAATATTTTATGTTCGTTTGCATCTAGTTTAGATGGTAGAAAGTGGATAGTACCCATAGATCACAGTGTAGCAATGTTGTTATAGCTGATCTCTCTTTTAATTTGTTGTGGTTATAGGGTTTTTTCTTTTGTTAGATTGGTGTTTGTTTTTTTTTCAAAAAAATAAGACAAAAAGGTGTTTGTTTTTTTTCAAAAAAATAAGACAGTTAAAAATGTGTATGTTCAAAATTCTGTTATGAGAGCAACAGTTTTCGTTCCTTTTTTTTTTTAAAGCATGGTCACTTCTGCCAAATTTTGGCAAATGTTCTCAGTTTCAACCTTCCATTTCATGGCACCAATGAAAAATGTGTACCGTAGTTTGCTTTTTCCTCCCTACCTTCACAAACACTTCCCAATACTAGTATATTAAAATATGGCTTCTCACACCTGTCACATTGTATGGTCAACAGGTCTCTTGTAGTGCCAGAAATAAATAAGTAATGAAAACAGATACAAAACTCTTAAATTGCAAAGTTTTATTCACCAAAGCCCTTGCAGCATTTTTTGCAATAGATCGTTGATTTTGCTACATTCATCTATGAAGACTGACATAATTTTATGGTCCACTTATGTACATGTAGTGAATCAACCTTTTAAAGATGGCCCTTCTTCCAAGAAAATATTATTTCTGTCCTAAAGATATAACTTATGGTGTATGATACAAAGTATTTCTTAAGCATGTCTCCATCGGGGCAAACACAATGTTTTTGTTGCTTGTAGTTATTTTGAAATAAGCATCAGCAATTGTAGGCCTAAGCTATGTTGCTGGCCTTTATTAACACGGGCAAATATTAAAGTGCTTGTGCCAAATGCTTGCGATGGGCATAAGTAATGCTAGAGCAGACTAGCCTGTCCCGAATTTTCAGATTTAGTGGCTATCAGGATAAAAGAATCCTTTTAATGATTTTGAGGGGCCTCGGTGGCCAGAGTGGTTAAGGTAGTTTGTTTACTATTACTATGTGGTCTGTCAACACTAGTACTGAGATTTCAGGTTTGAGTGTCACTGCGGGTAGTGTGCACGTTTCTCCAATGTTAATTGACAAGGATTGCCAGTTTTCTTACCGAAGGTCGGGGATATTCTCTGGGTACTCTGGCTTCCTCCCTCCATAAAAATTGGATGCCAATAATATAGCTGAAAAAATGCTGGAGGTAGCTTTAAGCAACATTCAAACAAACAAACAATAATGATTTTGATATAGAGACGGTGCATAGTAGCACTAATAGAGCCTAAATTCTCGGTCTCCAGCAAACTCTTCATAATTTACTTTTACTGTCAAGACGTTAGGCAATCAGTTTTTAGAAGACAAAGAAATGTTTGTAATATTAAAATTTTTATTGTTGATAAATGAAAAACACAAATTACAGTTAAGCATACCTTATTTATATGTACATCCTACAGTAACCCTATTTAACTCGCCTGACCAGAAGGGTCAGATGGGTTATTGCCATCACTTTGCGTCCCTCGTCATCGTTGTTGTTAACTTTTCTTTAAAAATCTTCTCCTCCAAAACCACTGAAGGGATTGCTTTGAAAATTTTCACACATCATCAGTAAAATGTCCTCTACCAAGTTTGCACAAATCATGGCCTCAGACCAACCAACATGGCTGCCATATCTAAAAATAGAACAGGGTGGTCAAAATATAGTTTTTGGTTTATAGTTCAAAAAGTATAACAGATACAGGAAAACCGAAGAGACTTGCCTTTATCGGCGTCGAAAGCTCTATGAAACACTACATTGGGTCCTTATGGGAGTTATTACCCTTTAATTGTCGAAATTGATTATTTTTGACAGTTTTGCCCTAAAATCTTCAAAATTATTAGAACTAGAGAAAAAGTTAACATTGCTTAATTGTTCTGCTATATAAAGGCTACAAAAATGACTTTAGGAAAACCGAAGAGACTTGCCTTCATCGGCATCGAAAGCTCTATGAAACTCTTCATTGGGTCCTTATAGGAGTTATTGCCCTTTAATTGTCGAAATTAATTATTTTTGACATTTTTGCCTCAAAATCTTCAAAATTATTAGAACTAGAGAAAAAGTTAGCATTGTAGGGCTACAAAAATGACTTTAGGTTCAAGATTGTCTGATGTACCGTTTAGGAATTATTTTCCTAAAAAAATCTTCTCCTCTTTAACCAATGAAAGAACTGCTTTGAAACATTGCACACATCATCTTTAGGATGTCCTCTACCAAAATTGTGCAAATCATGACAGCTGACTACCTACATAGCTACGCTGGCTCATAATAGAAAAGTGGGGGGTCAAGAGAGTTTTCGGCTGATAGTTAAAAAATTATAGCAGGTACAGCAAATTTGAAGTGAACCTCCCTTCTCCCTCTAAACATCAAAAGCTCCTCCTTATAGGAGTTATTTCCCTTAAAAGGTCAAAATTCATGACTTTTGCAGAAGTGTTGGGCAATTCCTTATAGGAAAGGAAAGCTGGATAAAAAAGGGTTGTTTGGTTTCAGGTTCAGGTGAGCGATACTGGCTCCTGGGAGCCTGTAGTTTCTGTTCCAAACATGGGCAGTTACTCTTGCATGTTCATGCATCTTGTGCATTTTATTACCAAACCAACAGAACATATTGAACAAATGACAGAATATTATTTGTAAAAATGAATCTTGTACTAAAATGTTGAACCCTGAGGCTTTCATGTTAGATATGTATAACATGTATTCAATTAAATATATGTGCATTATTTACTTGAATTGCAGCATTTTTCACCAGTATTTCTTGACACTTCCCCTTTAAATTTTAAGTTGGGGGACAATATTCATTTTAGTCTTTCATAACAAAATTCAAAGAATGCTTTAATTTTGTATAAAATAATATTAACATGCCATAGAACATAAAGCATGTCTGTTTTATTTCCTGCTATGAGGCATATTTTATTGGTGACATGTATGGTATACATGTACATGTAGGTAGTAATGTAGGTTAATTTTTAATCAGTTTCAATTTAACATTTCCTAATTTGTAATTTACATATTCCCAATTTACATATACAACGTATGACCTTGTATATGTTTAGGGAAGCTGACATACATGTATCATTAACTAGGAAGTGCATTTATTGTTTCATCAACTTACGTAGCTAGGTACAATAACTTCCACTGCAGATAACTGAGCTTCCAATTTTTTTATTCATTTAAAAATGTTCGTTTGTTTAATTTGTGAACAATACACATTAATGGGGGGCCACGGTGGCAGAGTGGTTAAGGTAGTTCGTCTACTATTGATCACGTGGTCTGTCAACACTGAGATTGCGGGTTCAAGTCTAACTGCCGGCAGGGTGTACTCGACTCCAATCTTAATTGACAAGGATTGCCAGTTTTCCTGCCGCAGGTCAGGGGTTTTCTCTGGGTACTCTGGCTTCCTCCCCCAATAAAAATTGGACACCATGACATAGCTGGCAAATTGCTGAAAGTGGCATTAACCATCAAACAAACACACATAAATGTCTGATTAATTGTGGTTACTTTCTTTATTTGAGTTGTTTCCCCTCGACAAACGGTAAGAAATATCCCAGCTATAAGAGTTACTCACCTTGTGTATTCCCGAATAATAAATAATTTAAATACACTTCAGAAATTGTGCATTTGACTGCACGATTTACAAGGGCATAATATTTAATGTATTCAAATAAGCATTTATTCAGATTAAAATAAAAATACACATCTCTGTTAGAAACATCAGTCTGGATTTAATTTCATTTACCTAAGAGAACCTTAAAATGGTCTGTAGAGTACCCAATGATGTAGTACATGTATATACACAAATTTAGTGTAATCTTTCAATATTAGAAGCAATGAATTGAACTCTTTTCTATTTGAATTCTGATTCAAGCGCCATAAAACTGTTTAAATTTAGTAAATATGTTTTCTCAGCATTTGAGTTTTCTCAATTTCTATGACAACACAGGAAATCGAAATTTTTGATGGGATAAAAAATGACAATTAACAAAATATCTCAGCAAATTATTTGTTGATGGCACCCAAGCCAGGTGTTTAATACTCATTAAAGCAAAAAAGATAATTGTAGCATGGCTAATAATCTTTTGTTTTTCAGGATTATGCTAATTTTGCCGCAATCCAGCAATCCAAATACGAGCCACCATCACCAGACATTGAAAAATGTGACTTTATAAAAACTTTACTGGATGTGTGGAACATGTATCATGATCCCCAAACCAATAGGCTGTTTTATATAAATAAAGAAACAAATGAAAAAACGTGGAAACCTCCACGTCATCCAAATAAAGCTGAAAGGGCACAGCAGGTAAGAACTTAAAATATGTATTGAAACTGTTACAGGTACAGACACAATACACAAATAATACAAAATAAAGGTAGATTATGCAATTAGTCAATACAGTCGTTAAGAACTTCCATTATATATTTTTTCAGAACTCAGTTTTAGATGCTCATTATGAATACTTACCACCAGATAATCATATTTTTAATATGAATCTTTACATGTAGAAATCTATAAGGGCTCTGAACAAGATCTTGAATACTTTTGAAGTAGATTTTTGTAATATATTTAAACAAACATTTGGTTCGACACAGATGTCAGCAGCAGATATTGGGAATCCTGGCCTGTACATTAATCTCTTTAGGTTTACTTCACTTTTGAGAGGGCTCTTTCCGAAAAAAATGTGTTTGAGGTGTGGTGAATTTTTGGTACATACATAAATTTGATTAAGTGGTTAGCAGTGGGGGGAGGGGGGGTTTAGCAAAAAAGTGTAAAAGAACCATGCTGAATTTTTATTCTTAATGTTGTGGATATGATTGTAGAAAACAGCTTCCTAGTCCACTCTTTGTACAATTTGCCACATTTTAATGGAATAAGACTTCTATTCTTCTGTACAAGTGTACATATATATACTTAACAAATTGATATTTCAATGCTTGTACACCATAAACAGTTTGCAAATGTACAATGCATATTTTTTATTATATTTAACTCATGTATGCAATGAATAAAAATGACCTCTTGGTATCTTTAAATTGAAGATCATTGCAAATATTCAAGGACAAATCCTACAACATCCTCGAGTCGGAGTAAGTATATACACTACAGCTCAGGTTGATTCCTATGGTGGAGTTGTCTCTCCTGCCTACTCATGCCTACTCATGGTGGGAATTTACTCCACTGCCTACCTGTGGTGGGAGTTGCCTCCCATGTCCACCTGTGTTTGGAGTTGTTTCCCCTGCCTACCCTTGGTTGGAATTGTCCCCCCTTGCCTACCTGTGGGTGGGAGTTGTTTCCCCTGCCTACCCATAGTGGGAATTGTCTCCCCTGCCTACCCATGGTGGAGTTGTCTCCCCTGCCTACTCTTGCCTACTCATGGTGGGAATTGTCTTCTCTGCCTACTCATGGTGGGAGTTTACTCCACTGTCTACCTGAGGTGGGAGTTGCCTTCACTGCCTACCTGTGTTAATTGTTGTTTCCCCTGCCTACCCTTGGTGGGAATTGTCTCCCCTGCGTACCTGTGGTGGGAGTTGTCTCCCCTGCCTACCCATAGTGGGAATTGTCTTCCCTGGCTACCCATGGTGGAGTTGTCTCCCCTGTCTACTCGTGCCTACTCATGGTGGGAATTGTCTTCTCTGCCTACTCATGGTGGGAATTTACTGCCTACCTGTGGTGGGAGTTGTTTCCCCTGATTACTCATGGTGGGAGTTGGCACACAGTGGACAATAATTCTGGATTGTCTCCCCTGCCTAACCATGGTTTGAGTTGGCACACAGTGGACAAAAATTCTGGCCTGACCCCCCTGCCTAATCACCACAATACTTCCAAATAAAACCCTAAAAAATCAATAAGCCTTTATGTACATCACTGGGTCAAAGTGTACATTTGTGGACTGTACATCGTGGAGAGGTGGACATTGTGGACTGCCCACCATGGCGAGGTGGACTTTGTGGGCTGCCAACCCTGGAGAGGTGGCCATGAAAAACCATAATCCACCTGAGCTGATGTGTACCATGGAAATGCATGCAGCACCAATATACCTAAACTTATACTAAGTTGTAGACTGATTCCTTTTTGAAGTCAATGTTTTATTGCTGGTTACCAGTTTGGATGATGTCCATTTTTTAAAACCTTCAATCAGTCAAATAATTTTTTGTTTATGGTTTTTTTATTGAAAACTTTTGAAATGAAACCATCTAAAATTCAGAAAACATTCTAATTTCATATTAATTCTATAATTCTATAACATTCAAATGTTGTACCAAAACATTTTGTTGTAAATGCGTTCCTAGTCCATTTTTTTAACCAAGGAACCAGTCTACTTCAAACTGTTGCCATAACTCTATACATGTACATGTTAATAACTCAGTCAAATTGGGCCTTATATGTCTCAGCTAAATCAAAACCTGTATATTGCCTTTGCTTTCAAATATGACAAATGTCAAGGTCACACTAGTAGGATTACTTTGTGCATCCAAAGCCTCATCCTCACTAGTCAGGGTTTCCGTGTCCACATGTGACCAAGAAACTCTGACAAATTCAGTTAGGACTTTTCCTGGCTGCAAGTTCCCAATTTTTGATTGGCTGCCTTATACCTGCAAATAGCCAATCAAAAAATAGCTTTCTTAAACAAATTGGTTTATTCTACTCAGATATGTTTGTTTTCATGATATACATTGTACATGAAAATAACATTATGACATGGTCTGCTTTTCTATTAAATGGTAAGCAAGTCTATTAACTGGTGCTGTAGGGAATAAACCCAAATACCGGTACATGTAAAAAACTCATCACATAATTTTTTGTAGTTATGCCCCTTATACTTAAGGTTTATTGATATTTCAGCAGTTAAATTGCATTTAAAAGATTTTAATAAATTTACAAATTTGTTATCTGTTCCCGTTTATATAATCCAAATTTTATATTGTACACGTCTTAAGTGTGGTGGTTGTATGGTAATGGTTAGTTTTTCGACCCATGGGAGAGGCTGCTTTATTTCAACCCTGTAGTATATTTTCTTATGTGAATTTCCAATCTAATTAAAATTAGATCTTTCACTTGCTCCCTCCTTTTTGTTATTGGTTGGTCGCATTGTAACACAGACACGGATAACAAAAAGTGGGGTGCAAATGAAGGATCTAATTTTAATTAGATTGACGAGGTTAATCCCTGCAATATTAATCACATTACTTACAGGGGACTCGGTGGCCGAGTGGTCAAGGTAGTTCGTCTACTGTTGATCACGTGGTCTGTCAACACTGAGATTGTGGGTTGATTCTCACTGCAGGAAGGGTGTACTCGACTCCAATCTTAATTGACAAGGATTGCCAGTTTTCCTACCGCAGGTCGGGGGGTCTCTCCGGGTACTCCGGCTTCTTCCCCCAATAAAAACTGGACGCCATGAAATAGCTGAAAAATTGCTGAAAGTGGCGTTAAAACACCATTCAAACAAACAAACAAACAAACACATTACTTGCAAAGAGCAAGTTAACTACATCAGGACTTTGAGAAAAAATGACAATTTGTTGATGAAGACTTTTTTTCGCACATTACTATTGCTCAACATTACATGTTTGAAGTTGATCATGTGCCATGGTAGCTGTTTCTTCAATGTAAATTTAAACACATATATTAGGTGTACATGTAGCATATACATGTACATGTACAGTGCTGTTACCTTGGCCATAAACTAACTAATAACAGGAGTCAAAGACTTGTTTTAGTGACATGCATACAGGTGGGATGAAAGTGGGCAACGACTCCAAGCATGCATTTCAGTGGCATTCAGTTACATGCAAAACATATTTGCTTAGAGAGGGTGCTTTGGTTGCCTTAACTTAATTGACAGTAAAGCTGGTAACTACAGCAGAACTGTCTGAATAAATAAATTTTCCTAATTAAACTGTTAATTAATCACCCTCTTCTAAAAATCAGAAATAAGGAAACAAGAAATTAAAAACTTAACATATTTATGTAGCATGCATTGCTTCCAAAATGGGTTGCAGGTTGTACATGTAGCTTTCTTTAATATGTTGTCCTTAAAGATTTAATCGTCACTTGCAACATGTGTATCGGAAAAACTTAAATAGATACACCATATTGAATTCATCCAATATTCTTTAAATTTTGTTCACTATTTTTCAAGTGTTATTGCTTGCAACATGTGTATCGACTGGATAACTTAAATACAATGTAGATACACCATATTGAATTTATCCAATATTCTTTGGTAAGTAAAACATTGACTCTGAATTATATGGAAATCTATACTAGTATGTCAGTTGCAGTAAACATAACACAAAGAGAAACACTTATTAGTTTTGTATGATACTTTTTATACATTTTGTGATCTTCAACTATGTACCACTAAATGTATACATTAACAAAAAGGCTTTCATTTGGAACCCCTGCTCTATGACCTTGGCTGAATAATTCAATCAGTACAACTATTATTTTTGCCTATATTTCTTTGTCCTGGTGATTTTTTCTCGTTATTATTAGGTTTGCTGTTTGTTTGTTACTTTCACTATTGAACAAGTTCAATGTATTGTATACTGTTAAGGATATAGGGTATGCTGTTTTACCCTTGTTCATCTCTTTGTTTGTCTTTCTGTTCATCTGTCTGTCTGTCCTTAACAAAAATTTCTGTCTGCAGTTTTTATACCCCCCGCAAACTAGTTTGTCTGTCTGTCTGTCTGTCTGTCTGTCTGTCTGTCTCTCTGTCTGTCTGTCTGTCTGTCTGTCTGTTTGTCCGTCTGTCCGTCTGTCCACATCCCTTGTAAGCGCTTCTCCTCCTAAACCGCTTGACAGATTTTGATGAAACTTTATATGAAGGAAGTACATTATATGTAGATGTGCATGAAGAATTTTTGTCGATGTCGGATATTATTCAGGGGAGATAATTGGACTTGAAGCGAAGCGGGGGTATCCCTTTGTGAGCATGCTCACAGTCCACACTTGTCTAGCAACTATAGTATGCAAAAGCCTGATATTTTGCATATTGCTTTATTTTATAGTACCATATAGTGTATAGCAATTGTATTCTCCTCGGTCATCTACTTCCTGTTTATTAAATACTTTTTGTGAAAGTGGGGGTATCACTAAGGAGCTTTAACTCGCAGATTCACTTGTTTTTTCTTGTTTTTGTACTTCATGTTAATTATGGAAAATTAAATCACTTCTGGATAATATTTGGAGTAGAGTATTGTAGGTTCTACTATTTTATCAGTTTATGATAGCATATCTTGTCATGTTGAAAACTGGACTGCTGTGCCAACAATTTTCAGACCATAGGATTCTTGTGTTATTTGTTTATTCATTCATTACACCCACAGATTTGAGAATTCCTCTATTTTTGGTTATTTTTTCAATCTAATTATAGATAATTAATATAACAGGAAGCAACTGTAAGTGGCTTAGATAAACCACAGAAATGACCTTCATTTTGACAAGAAATCGTTTACAGATGATTGGCCGATAATATCAACTTTGCAATAATGTGTTAGATATTGTATAGGGTGCACGCTAGGTACATGTCGCTGTATGGTCCGTGCTTAAGGACGTATCCTAAAATTCAGTCTCTATAGGATATTTTCTTGATATTTTATCAAATTTACTTTCCTCATGACAACATTTTCAAATAAAGCTAAAAAAAATTCAGTGGTCACTAGCCTTATTTTATGAGGTCATATTTACTAACTTTTTGAAAGGTACTGACTAAATGTTTTTTTAACTATATTTTTCTCATGGTTTTCTGTTGGAATCAACTTTAAGATAGATTTTTTTTAAGGCTTCTTGGCACGTATTGTACAAAAAAGCTTTGTCTTAATCTGTCTTTGAAAAACAAAACTTTTGAGCATAATTTGGAATTAATACGTTCCCTCAATTTTTGTTGGATACTTTTCAAAGTACACAAAGTCACAGATTGCAAAAAAGTGATTGATGACTATAAAACTTCATTTTCACAGAAGATAGAGGCTAAATTAAAGAAATGTAAAAATATGATCACCAAATCATTTGCAAAAATATACTTGGAAAAAATGTGTACAGACTAGAAATGGCGGGAAGAAAAGAACGCATTTTTTGTTCCATACATTATAAATTTTTAATCGTGAAATTACAATAATTCTTTGTATGTTTTCTGTTGTAAAGTAATTAAAAAGTGTTTTTTTTCCCGATTCTTAAATGCTGGGTTTCTTTTAATTACTTTTTTTGACATATGAACTGATCTTTGAGTTGATCCATGATGGCTACATATTCCTACATTAAAATTTAGAGAGTGATCATATGGTGATTTTTATGAAGATGAGGAAGTCATAAACGAATAATGAAACAATAAAGTTCAAAAACAAAATGCGCAAAACAATAGTAGGATATGTATTTAATGAATTTGATGGTAAATAGCTCTAGAGAGAAATTTATATAAACAATACATGTACATTTGGACTGTAAAAATTAGATGTAATCAGTCGACCACCATTTAAAACAGTGGTTATATCAATAAAGGAAACAAGTTTTAGCAATAAAGAACTTCAGGATTAATTAAGTTTCTGAAAATATTCAGCTATGATAATATGTACTGTATTTTTTCTATTTTTGCAATTAGTCAACCGTGGATATGAGGTGTTTTTTCAATAATTTTTACTGTGTACAGATTTGAATTGCTTACATGCAGGCCCTTACCAATTTTCACTTTTTAGAATAAGAAAATCTTCTAATGATTTTAAAGAAATTGAACTTCAGGAACAAAGGAAGACATTTTTTTAAGGAAATTATCTTTTACAAAACCTGGTGCATGTTCTACTATCATATACATGTATGTATACAGTTCTGTGATATACACATTTCTTTCTTTCCATATACAGTGTATTGTTTTTCACTACGTCTTCTCTGTAAACAAATTCTGTTTCCTAGGTTACTACTTAGTGTAATTTAACCTGGTACTAGTAGCAACCTGTTTTCTGGTTTAAACATCTATGATGGTCGTAGTATTCCATTTTTATACACCTCTTTTGAAATGATGGCTTTGGGAAGGGGGGCGGGGGGTATATAGTAGTGGGGTTGGTTTGTTGGTCAGACATACTGGTAGTTGTCTCTTATTTGCAACTCCTTATACACCACTGCATGAAACTTAAACTTTCATAGAAATTTTGTCACATAGTGCCATTTTGCAACTGATATCCAACATTTTGCTCCTAATGTTATTTTTGGATTTCCATAGCCAAACATGGAATACCCATCTTTTATCCGCATCTCCTTATACAACACTGTATCATGGAACTTAATTAAACTTCCATAGAAGTTTTGCCACATAGTGACATTTTGCAACTGATTTTTTACATTATTATCAGAATATTTGGGGTTTCCTATAGCTAAACATGGACTATAGCTGTTTGGGAAGGGGTATCAGTTAATATTAGTGGACATTTCTTATATTTTTTCTAGCATATATATGTATTTTATACCATACCAGTTGTTTTTTCTTATTAAAATAATACTAGAATTGAGGGTTTTATCATTAAATCGAGTATTGTATGTAATTTGTACAGGTATATTTTAAACAAAGTTGAATGTGTTTGGAATGAAATAAATGTTCTAATGTAGCAGTTGATGAAAGGTTGAAATCTTTCAGAAAAGAAATAATGTTCAGTAATTTACACCTTGACCCCAGTTTGAACATGTGTACAAATTTGTTTATCTCATTATATTTCCTGTTTCAAAGTGATTCTGGTCATTAATTCACTATTTACACCTAATTTGGTGTAACTGTTCAATTAACACAATATTTATAGATAAAATAAAACCTGACTTGGAAATTTAGTATACTAAGTATCTGTTTTTGCATTTTACAGAAACTTGTTTTCTTGAAATGAAATTGTGTCATTGAAAAAAAAGAAAAATACTGTGATGATTGAGGTATCAGACCCATCATTGAAATTACCGCGTAATTATATTTTCCAAGAAATACCGCTGTATTAAATCAATTGATTGCTAATGATGCAAATTATATTGTTTTACTCATCCTCACAAGTCAGGGTTTCTGTGTCCACACAAACCCCTGACAAACTTAGCTAGGAAATTCCCGGGCTAGAAGATTTTCGTATGACGTCAATCCTTTAAAATATCAACTAATGAAATTGCTTGAAAGAAGCAAGTGTTTGGCAGTAGTCATTCTTACTCATTCTGGAGTGTGAAGAAAACATAACGCAACTAAATAATAACGCGGTAATAACAAACTATTAACACTACTGTACAAAATACACTGATTTTCACATGGTCTACGCAACACATCCGTTTGGTTTATTTACAATCGACATCAGGATATCCACTTACCAAGTCGTGAATGAAAGCGAGCTTTTGATTGGCTACATTAATGTATGATGTAGCCAATCAAAATAGTGACTTCTAGCCCGGGAATTTTCTAGCTAAGTTTGTCAGGGGTTCGTGTGGACACAGAAACCCTGACTTGTGAGGATGTGTTTTACTTTGAGTCAATGTTTACACAAAATGTAGTTTTAGTTAAAAAAGTTAATATTTATATAGAATTTCTGATGTGTTGTGAACACTTCCTAGGTATGTTCCATCAATTGACATCCTGCACACCAGCTATGATTGGTCCTAATACCTGAATAAGGACAGAAATTATGTGTGTCCATTTTCTTTTTTGATGGATTGTAGCAACAGCTCATATAGATATGATTTTGTTTACAATTCATGTTATAATTATCTAATTTATATGCAAGACAAATAGTATCCATCACAAGTGTAAATGCG